>VKOC01019136.1:0-23603 GCA_009364415.1 Spea multiplicata | reverse complement strand
TTACAATGCAGAGGATGGACCCGGTATCTGTGTGTCCTACAAGAAATAGGCTGGAAACAAACAGTTTCACACAAAACAAAGTTCATATTGAATTTTACACCATTTGGAACAAACAAACAAATAAACAAACAAAATACCCGACGCATCAACCGGATCCTGCGCGCCAAAAGCAACAGCAAACAATCTGCACCATCATTTGGGGCAAATCTTCTTAGAGGAGCAGACATTCGGAATAAAGCATGCCTTACAAACCACAGAAAAGAGAAAAAAGGGTCCGCCGGGGCGTTTAAGTAGAACTCTACCAAGTAAATGACATCAGGAGAGGGCAGATACTTGCCATTTATCCTAATCCCTTTTAGCCGGGTGAAACATCTAACTTGTAAAGGCTGGAAAAACTGCCTAAGGTCAAAAAAAGCAATTTCCACAGAAAGGCTAAAACGCCAGAAAAAACTCCATAAAAAACGCCAAAACGCAGGTAAATGCAGTGGCAGTTTTCTTGGCAGTTTTCCTGGCGTTTTTCATCAAGAAAAAAACGCCGGACAAAAACCCAAGTGGAAACCTAGCCGTACAGAAGCCCAAATTGTATAGAGAGGAACGTTAAGCATTTATGCTGTATATATACAATGGAAGAGATTCATAATTAATAAGTGTATATTAAATAATTATGCAAAACTATTACCTATCAATATAAATTATATGATTAGAAGTAGATGAATTAATAAAACATTAGCATTTCTTTTTTTTAATCATTTTGTTCCTCTTTTCTTTAAAGTATTACCTTAGGTACATTTCTATCCATTAAATAAAATATTACTTCTAAAAAAATTGTAGAATATAATTCATAAAAGTCAAGAAATTTGGCTGAATGCAAAGGGAAAAGTGAATTTTTAAATTGGTAACATGGTACAGAAAACAATTATAGATTCAACACAATTTATCTTTCTGGATAAGACATTATAAATATATTGATGCCGTGCCATTATGCAGCCACATTCCTAAATATAGAAAATTTTAAAAATAAAAGGAAAAAGTCACTATAAAAGTATATTATATTGGATTACCTTTTCATTAACATAGAGTAACACAAAGTTCTTAATGCTTAGACATGCCAAGCCCTATGCAGAGCCGTAGCTGGCTCCTTTTGTCCCAAAGGCAGGAACAGAAAAATACGACATTCCACAACGCTTTTAGGCTAGGTTTTCACTTGGGTTTTTGTCCGGCGTTTTTTTCTTGATGAAAAACGCCAGGAAAACTGCCAAGAAAACTGCCACTGCATTTACCTGCGTTTTGGCGTTTTTTCTGCAGTTTTTTCTGGCGTTTTAGCCTTTCTGTGGAAATTGCTTTTTTTGACCTTAGGCAGTTTTTCCAGCCTTTACAAGTTAGAAGTTTCACCCAGCTAAAAGGGATTGGGATAAATGGCAAGTATCTGCCCTCTCCTGATGTCATTTACTTGGTAGACCCTTTTGTCTCTTTTCTGTGGTTTGTAAGGCATGCTTTATTTCGAATGTCTGCCCCAAATGATGGTGCAAATTGTTTGCTGTTGCTTTTGGCACGCAGGATCCGGTCGCGTATGTTTGTTTGTAATGGCATGTTTGTTCCAAATGGTGTAGAATTCAATATGAACCAGTCCAGGACTTTGTTTTGTGTGAAACTGTTTGTTTCCAGCCTATTTCTCATAGGACACACAGATACTGGGTCCATCCTCTGCATTGTAACTGTGGAAAAAACGCCATAAAAAACGCCAAGGCAATAAACCCACATGGCTTTTTCATGGCGTTTTTTCTCTCCCATAGACTTCTATTGGAGAAAAAACGCCAAGATTTCCTTGCAAAAAACGCCAGTGTCAACATGCTGCGATTTTGAAAAACTGCCACAGAGCCCAAAAAAGCAGAAAAACGCCAAACAGGACTGAAAAAACGCCGAACAGAAAAACGCCAAGTGGAAATGGCATTTTGCGATTTCCTATTGAAGAACAGCTAACATCTGGCTGCAGCGTTTTTCACAAAAAAAACGCCAGGTGGCGCTATTGGCGTTTTTATAGGCGTTTTTAGCAAAAAAAACCCAAGTGGAAACCTAGCCTTAATGTAGCAAGGAAATTTAAACATGTACGGGATAGACATACGGCTCCTAAATCTAAGACGAGACCAACCACTGATTATGGTCTGAGTCTTTACAGCAGGAGAAACGGGCAGACCAGACGGGGGCTGAATGGGTCTTATATGCCATCAAATTCTATGTTTCTAGCTTGTGCGTTAAAGTCAAGAAGACTTCTTCAGCAGGTTCCCCATAAAGTTTAAGGATTTTCTCATAATTTCATGAGCACCTCGAACATCTCCCGCTAAGCATACGACCATTGAAAGGATCCATATGATTTGTCTTAATGAACAGTATCTTCATGTAGCACTAAACTAGAATGTGCGGAAGGCAAGCGATGATCTGATGTGTTTATTGTAACTGAGATAACAGTTTCATGCGTTCACACGGACTAAACACGCGTCGTTCTCAATAGCTGCAGGGCAAGGTCGCATAGAGTGTCTGCAATGGCTCCTGGAGATGGGGGCCGATTACAACATCAACAACGAAGCTGGAGAAACTGCAAGAGACGTAGCCAGAAGGTAATATATTCATTAAAAATGATTCTAAGTATTCCCTAAAAAATAAGATCTTTGCCGGGACGTTTGGGAAGGCTTTTTTTTTTTTAATAATATCTTTATTTTCCTGGCAGGTTTGCCCAGCTGGCCGCTGTAAAGCTCCTCGGGGGCAACGCAGACGTGGATTCAGATGAGGAATTAACCGACGACGATCCAAATTACTTTGAAAGACACGGAGTGGAGGGGAGCACTGATCAGCTCGACGATTTAAATCTGAGTGCCGGGCAGAAAAAGCAGGCACGGGGTATGTTAATTACAGTCATTCCGTAAAATTGCAGAATGGCCGGTATTGTTTATTCTCTGAAATTTTAACTTTTTTTTTAGGCCCGAATAAGCATCAGATGTTTAGTTCTCAGTCTGCAAGATAAACCTACCAAGACTTTGTTTTGCGAAATTGCACTAAGCGAGAGTTATTAGGGCTTTTGAAGAATTACTAATGTAGGTATTTTGATAATATACATATATATATATATATATAATATATAGGATCTGCCATAAAGAAATGAATACAGCGTGACAGTCAGGTTAGTACCTGTGTTGCAACAAAAAGATCCATTGTAATAATTTCCGTGACCAATGGGATGTTACTTGAGATGTGATTGGCTGGAGCACAAAATCTAAAGGGAGAGAAAGGTGAGCTTGACGGATTCCTTAAGATTTGTAACAGCGCGGCAGGTATACGGAGTTCTAAATGATGTGTCTGTAAAGTTTATTATTTAAATATGTAAGTAGAGGAAAAAAAAATAAAATATAAAAAAATATTATTCATATATATATATATATATATATATATATATATATATATATATATATATATATAATATATAATATATATAAATGAAAACATGTAGTTATTTAGCAGGTGGAAAGAATCGGAGGGGCTTCAGTAGGTACAAGAACAACTGATGCTACCGAGCCCATTAAAACAAAACGGAAGAAAAAAAATGTCCCAATTATTTGCCTAATTTTAAACCGTCTGTTCACCACCCCTTAAACGTCTGAGCCTCTAGAAAATGCTCCCTTATACAGATTCCCAGCCGGTGCAGCAGGCTATTGTCCCAGGCTGGTATTCCGGTTAGGAGACGGATATAAAAGGTCACACAAGTTATTTATCTCGCAGTGAGGGCTTACAAAAAGCTGAAGGAACTTGAGAGACTGATGGAGATCGCAAAGAACAATTACAAGCATCTCGGTGGCATCCTAGAGGAAGAAAGCCAGAAGAAGCGAGAGCAGAAGGAATCCGAAAAGTAATGTCGGAGACTCCTAAAAACTTTTATACTTTCTCCTAATCGCAATATTCCACTTTATTTATTCTATTCCACAATTGCAACATGCGTTATATTGACAGCTATCTTCCCCCCCCCAGTAAGATAAAGGAGCTGGAAGAGCAGCTGGAATATGAACGCCTGCGGAGAGAAAAAATGGAAATAAAGATGGATGAATACAGGGTAGAAATTGCCCATCTCAGCCAGTGTCTGGAAAAGATGAAGCCGCC
The DNA here is from genome assembly GCA_009364415.1 of Spea multiplicata. NCBI lineage: Eukaryota > Metazoa > Chordata > Amphibia > Anura > Pelobatidae > Spea > Spea multiplicata. Next base: position 19,457 of record VKOC01019136.1, on the reverse strand, counting down.
ATCAAACCCATCTGTAAGTAAATCCCTGCTCAGAGCGTTTCACTCCCACTCTCGTTGACTAAGAAACAACAGTTTTAAAAATAAAAAAAGACTTTGAGAGTTAGATCACAGAGCTCTTAAGTTGTTGGGGCATTAACCCCTTCACTACCTTATAGACGTACAGGTACATACCTGTATGTCATGTGTTTTTCACAGTGGCGGGGATCTCTCCCTCCCGTGCAGCCTGGACTTCCCCGTCAGCAAAAGCCAGTATCACTTAGTTCCTGCTGACCAACCGTGTGTAATGGCGCTCGGCGTGAGTGCGAGTACACTGTTAAATAAGGATCGTGAAATCAGACATTCCCTTCCGGTAGGTGTCACTTCTGATATCCACCAGACATCTTTTGGAGGAGGGCAGAGACAGACCCTGCTGGAATCTCCAATTGCTCCCCCGCTGGCTGATCGTGCGCATTGCGGTCAGCAATGCCAGGCTACAGAGCCCTGGTGTGACAGTAGATGACTGATTACATTTTTTTAAATTTCTTTAGAAAATTGACTTTTTAAGCATGTTTATTGACTTCTATATTATGTTTCTCAAGGTGGTAAAACTGTCTGACGAGTACAAAGAAAAAAAGAAGGCAAAGAAAAAAACTCCTGCGCAGCGCATCCCCAGCGGTGTCTTCATGAAAAGAGGCATTGAGAAATAATTGGGGGGGAACATCTGCAGATTTGTATAATAATGATGTTATGGGGGGAGGGGATATAGCAATGTAACCTAATGTAACCTAATATTTTTATATTTTTTTATTTCATAAGAAGCTGTTCTTCTTGCTTTAAGAAAATCATCGGAATTGCGGAGCGCAAAACACAGCGCCTGATGTTGGAGGCGGAATAAACATTTATTAAATAACCAACCTAAAACATATTCAAATGTCAGGGGAGCGAGGAAAGACATTCTGCAGCAGCATGAGACTGCTATATGTTTTAGTATATTTTCCACTAAACAGAAAAATGGCAGCACATTCATCCCATTTCATTTTACATTATGAAGGACCAACCCCACTGAGCGTCAGCTCCAATGAATAGCCTGGCAGGTCCTGAATAAAGTATGTTTAAGTCAGTGAAATTTCTCGGAAGTCACAACTATACAATATTCGTACCTTTGTATGTTGTATTACAGAAGCATAACTAGAAACCACGGGGCCCTGGTGTGAACTCCCCCCCAGGCCCCCCAACTTCTACAGCTAGTCTATGCCATCATTGCGCCCCCCAAACAACTGGTCTCTGTCTTTTTTGCCCCTTGACCCCCTCTTCCAACATACGTAAACACACACATACTCACTAGCACCAGGGGTGTCCAAACTGCGGCCCTCCAGCTGCTGCAGGACTACATCTCCCATACTCCTCAGCCAGCCCCTTAGCTGAAGCAGCATTATGGGAGATGTAGTCCGCAGCAGCTTGGAGGACGCAGTTTTGCGACACCCCTGGTGTATTATATATATATAATATATATATATATATTTCTTCGAACATCAATGAATCAACTAAAACCCAGAGTGCCGTTTAGCTGATAAATCAAAGTAAGCTGCAGAAACAGCGTAATTAGATGATAAGTATGTAATACCGAAAATCTGCAAATAAAAACACACTTTCTATGTTGATTCACCCTGCAGTTTGTTCGTTTCTTGTGCTGCTTTAAGGTCACCGAGACCAATAAAGGAATTTAAAATAAGTCGAATGACTCAGCGAGCAGCGAAGCTTCGGGAAGCATTGTCCTAAAACGCCCGGCTGACGCTCCGAGCCGCCGCCTCTTGTCACCAGAGGCTCAGTGAATGTGACAAGGCACGGACGCGCTGGCCTTGCCGCCGGCGACAAATACATTCATTCAAATTCTACAGGTTTTACCGATTCACCCTTAATGCAGAAGGCTGTCGGCACCTATTACGTGTACCTTCCTGAGTGTCCTTAAGAGCAGAATGTGTGTGTTATAATTACAACATGCACATAGAGTATATTATCGAGTATATTATCGTTCCAAATTATATACTCATGTATTTTAACAGCTGTCAATGGGTCACAGCCACATAAAAAGCATTAATAAAGCCCGACCTGTAGCTATACCTCTAACATCACCCCCAAAACAGAAAATCATCTTAAAAATAAAAAAAAAACATTTCTCTAAAGGACCGGCGACTTAAACCAAATTTATTGTAACAGCTACAGTACATAGATGTATAAAACACACAGGTCTGATGATCATAACACAAAGGCACTTTAAATCCAACTTCCACGGATCCCACTCGTTTCCCGTGGGATGTAACGATACACATCAGCGATAATAGAGGAACGGCCCACACCACAGGCGGCATTGTGCGTCAAAAAAGCAAGCGGCAACAAAGCTGCCGGCTGAACGTAGTAATGGGAACCATTAGAGTCATAACCTCGGCTCTGCGGCATTCTTTGGTTACAGCTCCGTCCTCTCCGCCCCACAAGATCTGCTAAAAATTCCTATACCTCGGTAATTATCCCGGGGGGGGATGATTCCAGATCACTTGCCCTTTACTTTTTCCCTAATATAATAAGTTTATAAAAATGAACAGTACTTAGTGATGTAATATATGCATAATAAGCCTGGATATCAGCAGCTGCCGCTTTTATAGATAGATGTCTCTATACATAATATATTATATAGGGTTGTGCATGTGCTTCTTTATTTACTAGAGGCAGGGGTTTTCTCCTACTTCCACAGTCGATAAAATCCCAAGGCGATTGCTAAGCAGGTAAACACAGACGCTGCAAAGAAAGAGAAGAGATTTAAATGAGACGATACCCGATGGACACATCGGTCAGACTTTATGGTGTTCTATTTACCAAGGACTTAGTTGGGTTAAAGAAAAGGTTTGGAATCTTCCCTTTGCCCTTTGTTACTGCAGCCTCTATGGTAAGGGGTCAGAGGAGAGGAGAAAACGTCCCAGTGCAAAGTTTGAACAGTAGTCTTATATCCGAAAAGGAATTGCCCCGTCGGCAGGAACGTGACATTCATTCATGCCTCGTTTAAGCCACCAGAATAGCTTTAATCGATAACAATTAGAAATGGTCTGCTCTCCGATTATAAAATCAGAGGGACCTCAATATTACAGCTTCAAACAGGTTCTAGGCAGGGAATACACATCCTGCCTGTGATATACATGCGATATACATATACATGCGATACCACAGCTTTAAGGACATGATGGGTAACTTACCTGCCAGGTAGCGGATGGTGTCCAGTTTATGAGACTCCATGAGCGTTTTGAGGGAAGCTATGTCTATATCTATCTTTTTGTGGATTTCTGTGATAATGTTGTCCGTACTTGCATTCTGCAATAAATAGTAAAACATATATATATATTTAGATATATTGAAAATAATAATTTTTGTCTACAGCAAATAGAATTATGACATAAAAGTAATATAGGTAATGGGTAAGCACCCTCTGTCACAGGAATTGATGATCCGCACAGAAAGGGAGAAAAGGTCTGCTGTCTTCAGGAAGAAGATATGAAGGTTTAATTATTATTATTTATTGTTTAATGTATCGCCATCATATTCCGTAAAAAAGCCGCAGATCTGTAATTTTGCTAACAAATACAGTTTTCAGAGGTTATTATGCTGGTAAGGCAACAACCAATCTCTGCCTGGTTTTGTGTCACATGGCAATAAAGTGTTCCTGAAAAAACATTTACAAGGCAAAATTGTACATTTTTTTTAAAGAATTATTTCTGGGAAAGGCTTTTTACGTTTAACAGTATTTTACAAGTTATGGGAACACTGTTGCCGATACTGCATTTAGTAGGTGGGACAGCACCTCTAAATTTAGTATTTCGAAACAAAGCAATCAAAAATATTTAAAAGCCAGGATATATTTAATAATTTTTTAAAAAACATTTTAAAGAGGATATTTTATTCCATACCTTTTTTTTGTGTAAAATTCTGTGTTTGTTTCCATGAGCTTCTTTTCTTGTTCAGTGAACTAAATTAAAATTAGAGCATTTTAAATATTTCTTACAAACCAGCCAATTTGTAGCGCAAAAAAACCCCCACTAACTCTTAAATATCAGTTTGGTTCAAATAAATCAGCAATAACAAATTACATAATTATCTGGCAAATATAGAAAAATACAATAATATAGAGAGAGTTAAAAAAGCTGAATATACAATAAAAGAAAAGGATGAAATTGCTTTGGGATACAATACCGAATGAAGCCTAGAAATCCATTAACATTAGCAACATCTGACATAAAATACAGCACCCGGGTGATCGTCAATTAATGACTGTATTAATAAAAAATAAATTTAAAAAAATACTTTTTAGAATGTCATTTTTTTCCCCCAGAAGAATATTTATATCACTCAAAAAGAAATTCAATTCAGACAATTTCGATTTTTGGCCACTAGATGGCAGTAAATACACAACATTTTATAGGCCGCTGTCATCGCTTACCATGTCTGCTAAACGGCTTCTTTCAAGATTGATGTCCAGCTTTGTGTCAGCGCGGATTCTATTGGTTTCATTCTTAGAGAACGTAAATAAACAGGACAATGAAAAAAATCAGCAACACACTAAATAGATAAGTTTATAAAAAACCTCCATTATGTGTCTAATAGAGAAGCAGCCATCTTAACTTCCTGAATGATTATTCCTCCCCATTAAAATTATTATTCCAGTTTTTAGAAGGGCTATAGGCAAGGTTGTAAGTTTTTACATACATTATATATATATATATATATATATACATACATACAAACAAGTGCCTCTGGGTATATCGTGACTTTTTCCCTTTTACTGTAAGTCTGAAGCGTTTCCAGAAAATGACCTTTTATCGGTCCCTTGGGATAACCGGTTCATATATTCTATAATCCCATTAATTAAAGCCAGATCGCTTACCAAGAGATGCTGCTTGACGTGTTCCAATTCAATTTTCATTTTCTAGGGAGGAACAAAAACCAAAAAAACCTTATGAATTCTAGTCAGCAGAAGACAGGTTATTTAGGTATCTACCGGTTATACAGATTATTGACATTTTTCTCAATAAATAACATTAGGTCAGCGGGCCCCAATAATGACAACCGAGAGTTATGTGATTTGCAGTAGAGGGTGTAATACAGTCCGAAAACAGTCCAGTTAACTAAAAAGGGAAGAGCTTCGCAGGACGCCGATATTGTTAATAGAATAGCCAGTTTTTATCAGAAAGAACTGAATATGGGTACTTTAGCATGTGCCGATACGTGCCATGTATTTTATTTTTAATAATAATCCTGGTTTTTGTGTAGAAGACAACTGGCAAAACTATGTAGCAAACAAAAAAAATCAAATATATATTTTACAGTTCCTGGAACGCAGAGGAATATATCGTGTTGCAGACCTTTAACCAATATCTGCACACCTCATAGGACGGTGTACCTCAATCCTTTTTCAGCCGTCTACCATTAATCATATAACCAAGGGCCGAATGGGGACGACTTGGTGGCCCTGCCACTTTAAGGCCAGAGGCAGCCAACTGACGTGCGTGCGGCCGCTGTAGTACGGGGGCACTGTCGGCCAGCAGCCCGACGGCGGATGAAATAAAATATCTACATCATCCCCGAGCCTTCTGAAGAAACTATTTTGACATTCTAATAAAATTCATTTTAATTACATTTGTATTTCCATCAAAAGTGCCTTCAGTACCAGAGCGGAATATAAATAGGAATATATAATGGTATAAAAGTTTTATTATATTAGTAATAAATCATGCTGCATTCAGAATACTGGGAGGAAGGCGATTACTAATGAAATGCAAAACATATATTCAATGGTTTCTTGGGGGAAAAATAGCTCTCTTTGGGCATAAAGTATAGTGCTGTATATAACATCATTTAGCATAGCAGAAAACCTGGTTTTATCTCATTTTGTCCCAATAAACCCCCTTTATCTGCAGACCTGGAGCCGGCGTCGCTGTCAGTCATGTGATATTTTGGTTGAGTTTCCCGGCTCAAACACCACACTGAGCTGATGCTTTATGGCGATACTAATGAAGTCCGTTCCTCCATAGACTTCCATTAGTCAGAGGGTCCGGCCGGGGGATTAAGACTGAGCCATTCTATTATACTCCTCAGGCATTATCCCCAAGAAACTATTTCATTACTATTTCTCATTAAAAATCATTTTAATTACATTTTTATTTCCATCAAAGTGCCTTCAGCACCAATGAGGAATATAAACAGTAATAAACTATAAAGTAATATATAAAATTTAGACAATCACAGCCTGGCAGAGTAAAAGCAGCCCACGTGGGGTTCTTCAGAATAAAATCTCATCCATAGCTGGTTTGGTCACCATTGGGCCAATTTTAAAGAGGTCACATGACTAATAAAATGCTTTATTCTCATAGGTTGGCCTCCTGCCCAGCTGGCATAGATGTTGTAGACAAGCGAGACATCGCATAACATATCGTAGGTCAAACCACACAACTGGAAAAGAGCGCGGCTTTAATCAATGACTGCGGACGGAAGCGTTATAAAAGCGGCTTTTATTCCGAATGTCACCGCCGCGGCCTTGACAGCATATAATGTCTTTATTCATGTGACCCAATTTTTCAGATAATTCTCCGTACGAATCATGGCAAAGGTTGTAGACGGGCGGCGTCAGTCATGTGATATTTTGGGTGACTTTCCCAGCTCAAACACCACACTGAGCTGATACTTTATGGCGATGATAATAAAGTCCCTCCCTCCATATTATATTAATCTAAGTGTCCGGTTGGGCCATTAAGACTGAGCCATTCTATTGTTCCCCACAGGCAGTATGATAAGGAGTCGGGGTGTTTCGTAGATCGGGGCTCAGATAACAGAACGAGAATTTATACAAACGGCTGATATGCAGCAGCCTGAAAACATATTACGCAACAACTAGAACTGTTTAAAAACCAAGAAAATGGCCCAATAAATAATTAAAGCATACATTCATCACACTAAAGCTGCCCATTCCCTGTAACATGCATTGTTTAACAGCAATTTGTTTTATCATCTCTGTGCAGCAATAACAATGCAGAACACAATACATCAAACCCCACAAACCGGAGTAATTAGACGAGTCCAGGGAGCTCTGAGCGCTACGGCGTTTTATGGAAAAGCTGCAGAAAAATGAAATAAACGGATAATTCTTGGTCTCAGCAAAAGTACCTCCCTGTCTGAGATCCAAAATAAGGCACCTTCCGTCCCCCCATTTTTTTTTTTGACAGACGATTAAAGGGGAACAGCCACCTTCACCGCTTTTAGCAGAACTCACAGCTGCTTGGAGTTTTTTTCGATCGGTGGAACGGCGCCTAAAGGAATTTAGTTAAAAAATAATCATTTTCACTTGGCAAGCGTGTGATCCGTGGCAAAAGGTGGCGCAACTTATTATCCAACATATGTGTCCTCTTTGTTCTTCTCTCCGACCCGTACCAAGACTGTTGATGCCAATCATCAGCAACGTAATACTAGGGTGCATAAAGTTAAGGCGGCTGCCCCCCGCGGCAGACACGTAAGAGGGGCTTCTGAAAAATGTATATACATCTTTACTTATGGGGTACTGAACCGAGAAGCACTCCAAAGCCAGGATAACAGGTGTTTCCAGGTAAAGGAGGAACAAGGTCCAAGAATAAACGCTGGTTTCCTCGCACCTTGTAGAGTCTTATTCTTTCCTCCATATTGGCACCGGTCGCTGGCACGGAGGGCCTGGCACTGGGCTTTGCACAGGTGGTGCGTCGCGTGTCTTGGCACGGACTGAAAGCTGGTAGCATATCAATGCCAAAAAGGGGCACTTTTCTTTAAAAAGGGAAAACCGAAGTGAAGCAAACATTGTTAAAATCAAACATCCCCACCCCCCCATGTGATTATAATCTCTCTTCATTGAGGATATCACGTTCCCAAAATAAGGAAAAATGCTCTTCCCTACCGTAAGTTCAGAGACCGATGAGCTTCTCAGACGTGAATGACATTGTATCTGATCTGCTATGATCTAGAATTACTTTCTGAAGGACAGTTGGAGTTCGGCGTAGTCATTAGGATAAAATAAGTCTTTAATTAAACCCCTTAAGGACCAGGGGTTGTCCTTAACCCCATTAAAAAGAATGCATTGTGAGCCCGTATGGGCTTTGTCATGAAGGGGTTAAAAACTGAGAATTTTGACAACGGGTCCAAACATCGACGTAACCCACGCTTGGTTTGGGAAGTATCATTTTTATTTGGATATCATTTCCTATATAACCCTTTAGCACTTCTAGTGGGGGGCCGTTTATCTACCACCCTCTAAGTAAAGTATTTGCCATAACTCGATAGATCACTCAGACATCTCCAGTGGGAGACCCCCAGCCCCTGTAACCTTGGACCATACAATCGGTGAACGGCAGATTGTACTAATACGTCCCCGTTAATGTCTGCAGAGCGATTCGTTCCCGCAGCTGTAGATGTGGAAAGCTCCTGAATCATTAACCGTTGTGTCCATTATCTCAATCAATAGCTTAGAACCCAAAGGAAGACAAGAACCATTTGCCCCATAGACTCTTCCTGTTGTGAAAACCCATGCGTGTTTAAAGTCCCTCACTGTATTAGCCTCTAACACATCTGCTGGGAGGCTGTTCCACTCATCTACCACCCTCTCATAAGACATCACTGCAAGCACGGTGCGCTCTTTAATGAGGGTTTTATCGCCGTACCTCGTTTTCCGTCCGCAGAGTGGCAAACTCACTCTTCTCCAGAATGACCATGTCTTTTCGGATGGAGTCCAAATGAGCCATTATTTGCTGCACGGTAATCTCCTAGAACGATGGATATATAAGCTTGTTAGAGACTGCGGAGTAGACCGAGGGGTTAACTACTAACAACACGCTTGCGTTTTGCTGGCAAGACTCTAATAAGCAGGACCGCCAAGATATATCGCCTGCAATAAATACCTGCTATCTGCCGGCTGGGAAATTTAGTGAAATTAAGAAAATAAAAAAATAATCGGCTAAATTATTATTTTATTTATTTATTTTTACACAATTTATGAGTTATAAACCGGCAACGAAATAAGAAATAATAAAATAGAAAGTCCGTGGGAAAGTTTAATATTTCACATCACTGTTTATAATGAGGGGCCGACCTTGGCGAGCTTCTGCTGCTCAGGAGCCCCGAAACGCCTAATGCACAGAATACACAGAATACAGAGTTTGGGTTTTAACCCTTTCACAGGAAAGTCAGAAGGCCGAGCTGGCCCTGTATATCTTATAAGCCAAAGGGTGAAGAAATCCCACTGAGTCAACTATACATTAAACAGGGCCAGCCGAGCGCTCCCTGCAGCAGAAGCTCACTGGGGTTGGACCTACATATAATGTATGATGAAGTCAGCAGAAACACAACTCTCCTCCCTTTAGTGAATAAACCCCTATGAGACTTACAGCATTAAGTTGAAATTTATTACTAGGATAATAATATATATATATATATATATAATATATATATATTTTTTTTTTTTCTTTTCATACAAATAAATAGACAATATTAAATTTTTTTTTTAAAAATATTTATATTCATACTTCTCTGAGGTTAAATTCTTTAGTTAAGGTTAAATTGATTAGTATAAATTTGTATTATTTTTTTCTGGAGGGTATAAGTTCCGGACCCGGCTGTAAGGTTCAGGAAGTTGCCCAAAAACACCATAGGGGGGATAAATAAATAAATAAAATAAAAAAACTTCCCAAATAGTTGGAGCTCTAATTGTGCTCTTTTAAGCGGATCAATATCTGCTTTAGAGAAGATTTCACGGTTATATCAGCGACGGTCCGCAGAGAAGCGAGCATTGATCGCACACACGGTGAGTAGGGGCTGAGTGGGCTGACAAATGAATCAAAAGTTTAACTATTTAATCCCCGAAAGAGAAGACGACACCCTCCAGAGACGGCGTAAAGATTTCCAGCGCGAGGTGATCCATTCTATCAAAAATGGCCTCATTTCGCAATCCACTTCAGCAGATCCTGGGAGTTTATATATACGTTTCTCCATGCTACACGCATTACGGGGTTTATAATAAGTAGATATCGCTTATTTTCATCCGTAAGCACGTTTTGTACGTTTATTTAACATTCCAGGCTGCAAAAGGTAGGGTTTGTGAAAAATGTGATGGATTTACTTAAACATTCAGCGTTTGTCTGGGGTTATTCGTTTTCTGCCTTTTTTTTAATAGTATTACCTAGGAGTCGCGTTCGGATTTATCTAATTTTATAGGCATACGGTACGGGAAGATGACATTTAGAGCTCATTTTTCTGCACACTGCATGCGGATTCGGTTTAGAGCATTAGGATTTTTTGTTCTTCACCATTCATATTAAAAAATATGTGAATGTTTGCTCTTCTAGCGGCTCATTAGCCATGGGATTCAGTGCTGATGTCATCAGATTCTGAATTTGATGTCAATATGGAACTTGGGAACTTGTAAGCTCCTAATATTCTAACAAGTTTGAGCCGAGTTGCATCCATCACTATAATAAGATAGACTTGGGTAACTGTGAGTACTTCAGTATCTCATTGAATTATTTTAAAAACGGAAAAGCTCAGGGATGGTGTTTTGAAGCTAAACTGACGGCAAAATCTCCACTTACCTTCAAAGTAATATAAACTGTTGAATATAATTGATGGTTAATCAGTCTCATGCCCCAGAGGCAAGTTTACTGCCTTCTAAGCTATCTACTCAGGGTGAAAATCCTTCATACTCTCATTCAAAGTCGCTCGGTACACTCAAGAAAAACAGTTTATAGAGTTATCATCCCGTGCTCTGTGACCGCGGCACCGCAGGTTTTACTATCTAGTACTGGCAGGTTTGCTCGTCATTCAAAAAAAATAAAAAATATTCAAACTAAATTTTTATTTATTTATTTATATTTATTTTTTTTTAACAGGCAGGAAGGAAGGTTGAAAAGTTTTACCTGCTGGGCTCTGGTCACCATGTCCCTGTATACGGTGTCTATGCTGGTGTTTGTCAGCGTAGCCAAAGCCGACACAATGGTCTCAGCTTGACCTTTGTCGAAACCTGAAGGACACGAAACACGCTTGTTATACCGGGATGCACACATGGGTCTACATGGAGTTGAATGCCAGTATCCGCTATCCCATAGGCTGGTGAGGAATCATGGGAATTGTAGTTCACCTACTAAGATGATGCACTGTTGATCCCCATCACTAGACATAGACGATACGTTGGCTTTGACTGTATTAATAAATAAATTTGTCTTTTCCGGAAGGTTTATTCTCATAAAACATTTTTTTGGCCTTTTACCAGGGATTATCCTTTACATAGAACAACGCGTTTTACAATAAAAAAAATTTTTAAATATATTTTTAAGGTGAAACCTTGATTTAAAATTAATGACTGTGAGTTCTTTGGTTTCGTTATCAGGGAGACACCTTTCCCAATGCCCAAAAGATAACAGCGGCTAATCCTATGAACCTGCGGACAATTGCTTAATGGGAAGAATATATCGGGTGACAGGCTTCAGCGCGCCTTTTGTCAAAGCAAAAAGTTAATGGAAACCAAAGCTATGTCTTTTTCCTAACCTTTAATCTTACTTCTTACAGATAGCAGGAGACACAATGACAAAATCAATAAACCTACCGCATCGGCAACCCGATCTCCCACGTTGGCCCGCTCTGATCAATGGGAATGCCATACAAAATGTCCTTCAAAATGTCTTTATAGCATGTAAAAGGCGTTGTATTGTGATTCTCCACTCATATTAAACGCATTAAAGTAAAGCCTTAAACGAGTACCAACCAATTCTTTTTTTTAATCTTTTTTAATTTTTTTTTATCTCCACAAAGCAATAAATAAAAACCAGGGCTCATTCACGGGCGACAGCTGAACATGCGAAGGATTAACATATACGTTACATTGCCTAAAATAATAACAGGCGATCAAAATAAGAATTCTTATCGGGTGAGAAAGAAAAAAATATTTTGAATTAGTAGTAAAAAAAATTAAATAAATTACTTCTCTTCTTAATTTAGCGAGAAATTTGTAAAAAAGATTATTACACTGTATCAACACGTTAAGTTCCAGCTTAATTTGACTATTCAAAGTCCATTTCTCTGTTTTGGCCGGCAAGCCACTCCTGCATGAGGAATAATTAATAAAAATTAGAATTTTCATTTTTAATAATAATTAACATAATACATTTTTTTTATTTGTAATAAGAATAAGAATAATAGTTTTTTTTAATAATTAAATTTTTTTTTTATTTTTAATAATTAAAATAATAATTGTTTTTGATTTTTAATAATAATTAAAATAATAATTGTTTTTCATTTTTAATTAGTCGGTCTTTCTAGTTCTGCTTTGCTTTTGTAAGATGATGGCAAAGCACTGGGGTTTTATGGTCCCGCAGGACTCCAGTTTAACATCCTTTTATGTTTTCCTATATTTGATCATTTTATGTAGGACAATAGTAAAACTATGCTCAAAGAATTAAAATGGATTACATGGACCTCCCTGGATGAAGTAGGATGGACACACAAAGGGGTCATGGGAAATATTTTAATGACCCACTTTGGCCGAAGAAGACCGGTCGATGTTGGACCAGGTTGGACGCCCCTGCAATAAGGATTTATGCTATAAATAGGAAAAATATCTCACCGTGCGTCTCCAGATCTCGTACCAAGGCATGGGTGTCAAAGGTTAACTTTCGCTGCTCCGATGGCGTGATTTCCACCCGTCGGACGTCATAATTGGACGGATCAGATAATGAGGTCAGAAAGCCTACAAGGAAGCATAAAAAGACCATCGTGGTTGCAAACGGCTGCATTACATTTACTCCGGGACTGCATTAAACATTTTTTCTTACAGTAGCCTGGTTTCAGTGACCCCAAGTCAGACGTTTACTGCCCACAAAACCTCTAGAAAAATTACGCGAGACATATATATATATATACTTTACTGAAGGCTGCTGGGTGGTCCGCATCTGCCCGCAGCCTCGCCAAAAGGTAGCCGTATTTAAAGCCTTTACCACTAGCAACTGCGTAAGTATACAGAAGAAGGCAAGAAACTTTGGGGCAACTTTAAATGTCACCCATATGTTTGTTCTCAAGATGGCTAATACAATGTATAGGAAATATTTATCCTCTGTATGACGACGATGAGGTCACAGGGTGTCGTCTGTACAGGGCTGCTTTAACCTGCATAGACGTTCCTTAAGTCTGTATGTTAGGGACTAGTTAACCGCAGTGGTAAAACCTGGACAACTAACTATTGCCTTTCCCTGAACTCATCTCCAGTGTCGTCGCTCCATCAATGGGGGGGGGGGTAACTTAAAGAGACACTCCAGCCGCCACATGCACTTTAGTGAGCGTCCCCTTTAAAGTCTCCCACCCATTGAAGGACTGTGCGGTACTCCCCCCCATGCATTTTCCTCTTACCCCCCTCTACTAATCTCTATGGGACCGCTTTACTGCCACTGATTGGCTGCTTCAAAGCCAGGACCCCCAAGGGGCTGCGCACTGTAGCGCTGAAGCTGGAGCTTCTCCTAAAGGTAAGTCACTTTCCTATAGATAATTTTATACGCTGCCCCCCCCCAGGGTATACACATAAAGCGGGATTCTCACATAAATAGTGCGCCGAACTGTAAAATGCAGGGAAGTGGCAGCTGCTCTTTACCTTTCCTCCCAGCTGTGAGAAGCTGCAGCTTGCTGCCCTGCAGGTACACGCGTCTATACATCAGGCTCTCCTTCACTGTGTGCCACTAACAATGTAACACTCCACCAAACAGCCACTGTCACATTATACTTCCTGGTAGGCCACTTCCTGACTGCCCCCCAAGCATGCTGGGAAATGTAGTTCTAGCAGTGCTAGAGGCTCTCTGCCCTTCTTCTAACCCTTCTTCCTCTGTCCTTAAAGGGGAAATCAGCAAACAATGCCAGAGGCTTACACGTAACTTAAGGAAGTTTTACTTTTTACTGACCGTGTGGTACATAAGTGGAACAGCCTCCCAGCAGAAGTGGTAGATGTTAATACAGGGAGGGAATTTAAACATGTGTGGGACAGACATACGGCTCCTGAGTCTAAGACGGGACCACGGACTTTACATCGGGAAAAATGGTCTCACTAGATGGGCCAAAATGTCTCTTTCTGTATAGACTGCATTAAGGATTTCAATTGCTGTTTGCGCTGCTTCACTACAGGCCGTGCGCCAGGCGTGCTTAGACAGCAAATATTGGTCAAAACCCTCCTACATCTCTCCTTAAAATACATTATACTAACCCGTGCCCTAACTTATTGTATATATATATATGTGCCATTCAAAAGTTTGGGGTCACTTAGAAAGTTCCTAGTTTTTGAAAGAAAAGCAAATTTTGTCCATTAGAATATCATGAAATGGATGAGAAATCCAGCGCAGACGGGGTTAAAGTCGTAAATGACTATTGTAAACGGCTGATTTTTAATGGAATCTCTTCATAGGTGTACAGATGCCCTTTATCACTCCCATCACTCCTGTGTTGGCCCTTTATCACTCCCATCACTCCTGTGTCCCAATGCCCTTTATCACTCCCATCACTCCTGCGTTCCAATGGCCCTTTATCACTCCATCACTCCTGGGTTCCAATGGCCCTTTATCACTCCCATCAACTCCTGTGTCCCAATGCCCTTTATCACTCCCATCACTCCTGTGTTCCAATGGCCCTTTATCACCCCCATCACTCCTGTGTTCCAACGGCCCTTTATCACTCCATCACTCCTGTGTTCCAATGGCCCTTTATCACTCCCATCACTCCTGGGTTCCAATGGCACGTTGTGTTCGCTGATCCAACTTAAGTTTAAAAGGATAATTGACATTAACATGCGACAGTCCACTCAATGATACAAAAATGATACACAGGCTTTTTTCCAATAAAAGCACCTAAAGGGACAGTTTAATGACTCGCTGTGCAACGGGTAAACAGGACATAACAAGTGATATATAACATAACAATTTCACTTACAGAGACAAGAGTTGAGGAGGGTCCTGCTCAAAAGAGCTTACAATCTAAATCAATGTGAGCACTTGCCGTGCATGCGCAGGGTGGTCCGAATAGCCCCCCTCCATGGAGCTCACGTGTAGTCCGCGTGTGTCTGACACATACACGGTTAAAACGCAGTGCTGTCTGTACACCGTGTAATGCACTCTGCACGGGGAGTATTCTCATGCCGGAACAGGACCCCCCAAAAAGGGACTGTCCTAATAAATTCAGGACTGTTGGCAGGTATGCATATGGAGGGGGAATTTGCAGAATCCCCCCCCCATTCTTTTGCCAAAAGGAACACCCCCGAGGCTTTAAAGGGACCCCACAGCTGCCATGGGCATTAAAGTGCACGGGATGGCTGGACTGTCCCTTTAAGCCATTTTTACTTCTTTTTTTTTGGTAAATAATAATAATCCTAAAATCAGCGCCAGGTTCCTTAGAGCCCGGAGTGCTGTCTGTCAGAGTTAATGCCCTTCATAGAATCGCGCCGGGGGATTCAGTCAGCGGCTCCCGGGGTTTTACAGAAAATAAACCATTTTCTTCCTATCCGGAAGCGATTTCGTTTCGTTCGCTGTGCCGCGGCTCTGTGCTGCGCCCTCGCGCTTTTCATCTTGTGATGTTTTTAAAATGCATTTTGACAGATGAAATATTTATGAACTTTACTGACTTTACCAAAAGTCCTAAACTATATTCTGTACTCTAACTAACTAATTTTCAAAGACTAAGAAGCATTTCTACGTGGTAACCAAAGATTTTTTTTAAAATGTAAAAAAAAAAATGCATTATTCCATAAATATTCCAAATAATAATTTGTGGACGAATTACCTCTAGACCAAGATTTTTCGGCATTTGGAAATCCCTTAATTTCCTACAATACACCTTATTTCTGGCATCAATGATGTACACCGGTACTTACTAGGTGTAATAAGTGACGATTAGAGCGCTAAGGAGCGGAGATCTGGGCTCCTTTGGTCGTGAAATGAATGCCGGGCATCTGAGAAGGTAATCGTTAATCTGCCATTTGTGCAAAGAATATTCCTAATAGATAATAGAAAAATAATAATATTTACATTTAATAGAACTTAATATAATTACATTTCATTGTATTAATATATATATTTCATATTTAATATAATTGATGTAGGTCATCTGGTTAGGACTGGCAGTGATTTATAATAGAGGTAAGGTTTAAATACGCTGATGTTCAGGCCCAGCCTGGGAATGACGAGGCAGCCCTGGCGCTTTATGGCCAAGTGCCAAAAGATTGGCCACCATATGGATATGTGCGGCCGGCTGCTACATTTTTATACTGGTGTAGCGTGAGAACGGGCATATCGACCCGGTGGCCCCAACTTCGGCATCCAATCTGCCCCAGTTTGGGTGTGTATGGGTCACTGCCGACCAGTGGCCTACCAACCATTTGCCCAGTGTGCCAGATGGCCAGTCCAGGCTTGATGATGCCTATAAATATGGCGGCCAAGGGTACTGTGTGCATACGCGGATACCCACGCTCCTCTCTGTCATACAGAAAGCCATATGACATCAATCTGATATCATTTTAGACAACAATTGCACAAGCATGATATATAAATACTTTAGATCCTATTAAATACCTTGTCAGCCGTAAAAGCAGAACGATAGGAAAATGTCAGGAAATAAAACATTAGGAAAATAATTTATTTTTGGTATTTGGTTGTATTTGGGAATTTTTCTTTTCAAAGCCTTTTTTTTTTATTGGTAAAAGCAATTTGTGCCTTCTAAAAAAATACAGTACAAACTCACCGTGGATCAGAAGCCATTAAATCTATTTTAAAAGTTGCATTATTTGCCCCGGTTTGTCCTGTGGGGTCTTATTTAAAACCCCCAGCTGGGAATCGCCTGTGGCCGGCATGCAGAGCGTAACAAATCATTAAAGAGAAATCTGATTTTTTAGTGATCTTATGTTCCCCCCGAATCAATGTTTAACTCGGTACATGGGTTTGCTCGAGCTGTGGCTCGTAGTTAACAAAAGTAAGGAGAAACTTTCGAAAAAAAAAGGCAATTAAAGCAGTTTTGTTCTGTCTTATGGAGAACTCCAGCTATAAATGTTACGGTATTTAAGGTGGATAACGTATGGTGTTGTAGATTTACTACATCTTTACCGTATATGCAATAAAGTTGGGGTATGATAAAATAAAATATAGTACTTTGGTCTCAAATTCTCATGCATATTTTATTTCTTGATAAAAAGTAATTTTTTTAAAAGTATTTTGATCACCTTCATTGAGTAATTATAGGTTAAGCTTATTCTAAGTCTTGAAAGGAACCCGGTTCTCACTGACTGCAAAGAATGAAGGCTAAGTTAAGTAGATGCTACAATCAAATTCAGCGTTTGGGAGAATCGTCCCAGTTGTCCCATGTCCAAGGACATGGCCACCAATCCTGACAAATGGTCAGCTTTTAAGTGCTTTTGTCTGAGAGGTGTAGAAGCCAAACGTGCTTCAGGAACCTGGACTAACTTTGCAAAGGTTTGGGTCCATTGGGTCTGTTTTATGCCGGAGTGACGCTGTAGCTGGGTTGGCAAGGAAGGACAATGATGTCCTTCACCAAGCAACCTTCGTTGGGTTGTCCCTAAAAAAACAACCCAGCTGTCGAAATGTGGTGACCCTGCTACAAATCAGAGCTGCCTGAAACAGCAATGTGGTAAGGAGTACCACCTCATAGGTTATGGCATCCTGGTCCGACAGCTAGCTTATGAAACATTTAAGACCATCTAAGATGCCAGATGTCAGGGATCGGTTCCTCTTCCAGCACAGATCTCTTGCAAGTCTCCATTCCCTTGGGGGTGCCGCTGGGTCGAGACCCTGAGCTCAACCCTTGGGGAGCAGAAGTTGGAAAGTGGCAGAGCTACATTAATCTGTAGAGGGTTCAAGTCACCATCACACCTAGTAAGTAACGGTGTATGTTATTGATATCAGGTTTATTGAATGGGGATTAAGGAATTTTCGAATGCCGACACAGCTTGGTGTTGGGGTAAGTCTTATTAATTCACGTGGCACAAATAATATGTTTCCTTGCTTAGAAAATTAAGGGTTTATTAATCCTCAATAGTTAATGGTTTAGCTCCATCTATTATACTACAATGCTGTGATTTTTGTATGTATGTCACACGCATGTTTTAGATCAGCTGAACAATTTTTAATGTCAGACAAAGATAACCCAAGGGAAAGAAAATGCAATTTTTTTAATAATTATTTTGTGCACAAATAACCACTGCTAAACCAAGAAGAACACAAAGGCTCGTCTCACATTTGCCAAGAAACATCTTGATGACCCCTTAGACCTTTTTGGAAGACGTGGGTCCTGTTACATCCGACACAAAGCTAGCACAGCATCTCCACAATAAGGACATCATACCAACAGTCAAGCACGGTGGTGGTCGTGTGATGGTCTCCGGCTGCTCCAGAATCTGGACGACTTGCCATAAGTGATGGAACCATGGATTCTGCTCTCCACCCGAAAATCCTGAATGTCCGGCCATCCGTCCGTGACTTAAAGCTTAAATGATTTTTTTTTAAAATTAAATACAGTAACGAAGCAGGGTAAAGCGATTTTCTCTAAAAATCGAGCCTCATGCCCTGGATGCTTTAAGTCCCAGCAGTAATGTTTGACAGTTCTTCCGATTTTCCATAACATCTGCTGCCAAGTCACAGAAAAGAACTCAGCCGCATCCATCCACCATGCGAAAGGATCCGAGATACCTCTTGGGTGATGTAGGTTCAAGGTAATTAGTTCTGCTTTGTTCTTGTTTGGTCAAAGCCATTTGTTAAAACTTTGCTTGTCAAAACGAACAGATTGCTTGTTTTTACCGAAAGCTAAATTTTCACCCCCACCTCCCAAAAATGTTTTATAGCAAACAAGCAAGAAGCAATTCATACAAAGCCCTTTCATCATCATCGTTACACAAAAGCCGGTGAGAAATCTGAACGCACCAGGAAAAGACGTATGAAAGGGAAAGTTTAATGTCCCCCTGACACCCCCACTATAGAATAATTTACACTAATGCCTTCAGTCCGGGGGGGGGGCATAACCTAAGGACCAAAATATTTCCCATCATTTTTACCATATGTTAACCCATGATTGTCCTTTTCCATAAAATCATAGAACACATGATACACAGACTCCATGACACACGGAATCCATGACACACGGGGAATCTTCTACCCCGACAGACTCCATGACACAGGTATTCTTATACCCCGACAGACTCCGTGACACACAGGGAATCGTATACCCCAACAGACTCCGTGACACACAGGGAATCATATACCCCGACAGACTCCATGACACCCATGACACACGGGGAATCATATACACCAACAGACTCCATGACACAGGGGGAATCTTATACCTCGACAGACTCCATGACACACGGGGAATCTTATACCCCGACAGACTCCATGACACAC
>VKOC01019135.1:0-87267 GCA_009364415.1 Spea multiplicata | reverse complement strand
CCTGAGGTTTCTAGTTACGCCCCTGATTACACCCATTCTGTTGCCACGTGACTGTTCTCCTACTTGGTATGCTACCACCTTCCTGTTCATCCCCAATCCTACTGCAGCTTGTCTCACCCTCCCCCCACTCTGCTGCAACCTCTCTATTCCTCCGGCAATTTCTGCTGCATGCATATTACCCTAAAGTAGGTTACCTGTCTGACCCCCCCAAATCTGCTGCTGTTTGCCTACCCCACTATTGGTCAATTACTACCTGCCGATCTCCCAGTCTGTTATCGCCTGACTGTTCTCCTACCGAGTCTACTCACACATGCTGCTCCACCCTTCTAGTCTGCTGCCTGCTTCTTCTTCACTCAGATAACTGCTTGTTGCTCCTTTGTTTGCTTCCTGCTTTTTCCTTCTTGCAGCCCCTCAGTTTGCTGCCCCCCTATCTGTCACCCCCAGTCTGCTACTGCCTGCCTGTACTACCAAGTCTGCTTCTGCTTGACTGCCCCCCTAGCCTACTCCTGCTTGCCTGCTTGCTCCCCAACAGTCAGCCACCACTTGTCTGTTCCTCAATTTCTGTTGCCATCAAGCTGCCCCCCCCAGTCTGTTGCCCTCTTCCTGCCCCCCTAATCTTGTGCTGCCTTTACATGTTCCTTCTGCTTATTACTGTTGTCCCAGTCACTCAAAGTCACTTCCCATCTGCATGCATTTACGTCTTAAGCATTTATGGTTATGATGTTTACTTATTTAGTTATTTTCGTTTACATAAATAAAAAAATAAAAGGTCGCAGTTCTTTCCCTGCGCACGTCAAAACTATGGTTGTGGGTACGTTTTTCCTGGTAATCCCCTTAACGCAATTTCCGGTGCGACACTTCCGTTTGAGAAGGTGAAAGGTTAGGGGTGTCACAGTGTCCTCTTGTCACACACGTGAGTGAGTTAAGGCTGCACCATGCTCTCAGCTCTTTCCAGGACTCTGCTCTCCGCCGCCAGGGTTGCGGCCTCACGACCCCCAGCAGTGCTCGGCTCACTGGGCACTGTCCGCTCCTTCACCCGCTCCCTGTGGGTGCCCGGCGGCACAAGCTCCGCTCTCAGGCCGACTTTCCTCTATCCTTATCGGGGCTTCCCAGCCGTGTCCTGTGGCTGCGGCGGGCTACATACGGAGGGTAAGTGAGATAGCAGCACAGTATTACATATCTTTATAATAATCACTGTAATCCACCCGTTTAAAGCCCGCCGAAGTAGCATTATCATTGTTAATGTATCGGTTTAAGGGGATTGAGTAAACATGTACACTGGATCGTGTGCTTATATCACCTCCACCGCTTCATGAGCATCCTGCCCCCTTCATAGTGCTTGGGCCCCATAAATCTTATGGGGAGGCACATTGTAAAAGGAACACGAGGCCCCAAAATGTCTGTGCAAGAACAACAGCACTGTATTATATTTTGTAACAGCTATTTGTTGGGTATTATCCATTACTCGGTTATATAAGTTGAGCTGTGAATACTTTTATTTTGTTCAGTGATTTCTATAAATGTAGTTGATGTGATTGCTTTTTAAAGCCTTTGCAAGTGCCAGTGAAATCTCTGTGTCTGAACTCTGGAGGTTTCCGTAGAAATGCTAAGCTAGAGGGGCATTGGGTTTAAAGGCCAGCTATTACATATATTTGGTTTATTGCTTTAGGAGACAAGGCGTTTGCAGAATTCCTCAATGATGAAATCAAAGAGGAAAAGAAGATCCAGAAACACAAATCCCTGCCTAAGATGACCGGTGGATGGGAGCTGGAAGTGAATGGCACAGAAGCTAAGCTTTTACGCAAACTTGCAGGGGAAAAGTGAGTGTCGATATATTGCTCTGGTTTGTTTCTTTTACTTTTGTGGCAATTATATTCTCAGTACGTCTTTTAGTTATTGTTAAGATAGACTTCACATACCACCACTTTGGTCTTCATAGTAAAACACACTACCTATATGAGTATGATACATATAATGTACTTGTAATATGTAGTCAATGCTTAGACATATTGGATCTTGAAAGTAAATGTTTCTTTAATGGCACCACTGATTCTAAACGCAGCGCTAGAAACACCTTTACTAGTATTGTAAAATTACCACATTTTTCACAGAATTATTTATGTAAAATTTGAGAATACTTTCTTGTCCTGTGATTCCTAAGTGGGCACTGGTTATGCCCACTTATGGTTATTACCATAGAAAAACCTAAATGTTTTTGTCTATGAATACCATTTATAGGCAAATGGTTAAAAATTAAATGACAGCATGTTTGCTATTTTAGTGAGTGCACCGTTTAACAGTAGTCTCTGTTTATCAGAATGCCTGTTAACACAATATTTCATATGAACAGCATCATATACTACACAAGAGTTGAAGTATTTTTTTAATGACTGGATTTATATTAAGGAAGCTTCTTTTTCATTTCAAGGGTTACAGTAACATTTAACACCAATAACAGCATCCCACCCAGTTTTGAAGAGGAGACACAAGAAGGCCAGAAGGCTGAGGAGAATGAGGTAAATGCAAGCTTAATGTATGTCCTCTCGTACAGCACTGTAGGGTATAATGGTGCCAAATAAAGCACCATAAATAAGTCATACTATGAAGGAATAGTCCAATGATAACCATTCAATAACATGTAACTTTACTGCTTTTTCACTTTCACTGCTTTTTCACTTTTGTTCAAATAAGGTGCTGATAAATGGGAAAACGGGGGCTAAATAATTATGTTGATATATCTGGCACTCTAATTTAAGCCCAGCTGGCATTTCCTATTCAAAAAGCAGTCATAAGTTTAAGTCAACTTGGCTGCCGGAGTAATCTTATTCCACTATTCCTACCACTAAAATGAATAGTCCACTTTTTGTAAATAATTTTGTAGATTTTTAATTCATGTTGTTCATTGGCATCCTTGTAAAATTAAAAATTTACACTTTCTCTTTGTTTTGTCTTTCAGCCTGACCTTGTATCCACTCCCAACTTTGTTGTAGAAGTTACAAAACAGGATACCAATGAGACATTGGTGCTTGACTGTCACTATCCTGAAGATGAGGTAGTGTGCTTTGAACTCAATTTTTCCTTTTTCTATATAGTATCCCCAGCAAGAAGTAAGGAGAGCCAGGTTGGCTCTATATAATGCATACATCCGTCCACGGGAATTCTTGGATTTCAACTTACCTCATTAACTATGCTTAACAGACTAGTGCAAAGTCTGACAATGTAGGCTTAAATGAGGAAGGATGAAGCAGCATTACTGTGGTGGCCAAAGTATTGGTGCAATCAGTAGGAACATTTAATAGGTTACAAAAGTGATAAGACTACTCTTAAAACTTTGCAAAAGAATTGTCTTTAGTAGTGGGTAAGATGAAAACACTCACTTATAAATGTATTCATTTTTCTTTTCTCTCTTCCAAATGAAGGTAAGTCGTGGTGAAGAAGAGGAGGAAAGTGACCTTTTTGCCATTCGAGAGGTTAGCTTCCAGCCAACAGGAGAGACTGACTGGAAAGAGACCAGCTACACACTAAACACAGATTCTCTTGACTGGGTGGGTATTGTTACAATTCACTCAGACCGATACTTTTAATAAGGTGATAACAGATTCTGTATTTCAGATAAAACATTAATGTGTGTGTGTATATATATATTACACACACACACACACACACACACACACAC
Organism: Spea multiplicata; assembly: GCA_009364415.1. Taxonomy (NCBI): domain Eukaryota; kingdom Metazoa; phylum Chordata; class Amphibia; order Anura; family Pelobatidae; genus Spea; species Spea multiplicata. The sequence continues at coordinate 83,591 of VKOC01019135.1, read as the reverse complement.
ACACACACACACACCACACACACAACCACATTCACACACACACACACACACACACACACACACACACACACAACACACACACACACACACACCACACACACACACACACACACACACACACACACACACACACACACACACACACACACACACACACACACACCACACACACACACACACACACACACACACACCTCCATACACCTCCATCCACTGGAAACCTATCCCAGGCGGTATAATTTGCTTTTGTATCATCCATTTAACTGTTCATTGGTATACATTTGATTTAGAGCCGCATAACTTTGTATTGCATGCATAGATCTTTATACTGGTAGAATTTCCATTGCAGCAAATTAAATAGCTATTTAAGTAAGAGTAATACTGGTACAGTTACCATAGCAAGCAATACAAATGTTGTTCCTGTAATTGCTTCACTTCTCTAACAATTGAAATGTTTGATTGCTTTCTCCATTATTATTGTTAATTGGGCACATAGGTTTGCTGCACTGGCTAATATTTGGTTTGCATTATGTGCTGCTTCAGCTTGTTTTATGTGCTCCCATCCTTCACATGTTCTGCCCATTCCTTTTGTTCTGGTTAACTCTTTCAACTATTGTGTTCTTTCTCACCTGCCATAAATACTTTGCATTGTTGAAAAGCCATTATCTGGTCTGTGTATGTAGATCTGATTTAGTCTATATCAAAATATAAATTTCCTGCTACGTAATGTAACCGCTAAGTGGAATTGAGCAGGAGTCCTTTAGATAAACCATAAATGAAATTCCACTTTGCAATATGTTTCAACAGCTTGTCTTATAAGTACGTTATTAAATATGTTTTATGGGGTAAATAATAAGTTGTACTTGTTTGTGTACAATCAGTCTGTGGATCTTATGTTGAAGGGGAAAAAAGCATTAAATGAGTAAACCGTCTTGCTCTTGCAGGCCCTGTATGACCACTTGATGGATTTCCTGGCTGACCGGGGGATTGACAACACTTTTGCTGATGAGCTTGTGGAACTTAGCACTGCTTTGGAACATCAAGAATATATTCGTTTCCTGGAGAATCTGAAAAACTTTGTTAAATGTTAACTCTGAGAGGCATAGGGATTTCTTGTTTTCCCCATACATTGAAACTTCAACATTTTAGTATAATTAGCATTTCAGATATTTAAAGTGTTGGAGAAATTTCAGCTAAGATGCCGAAGTACACATTTTCTTTAGTTTTTTCATTTTTCATTCAGGAAAGGGTGTGTGCTTCAATCCATCAAGGCCGCAGCTGGGAGTTATGATCTCTTCCATGGAGCGAAAAGAATTAAGGCTTCTCTTACCTTGATTAACAGCATCTGAGAAAGTCCAGTGTCGACCAAACACTGCAACTAGCCTTCTTTCAACATGCAGTAGTTTCTGCACTAATTTAACAGACCAATCTCGATATTGTATGTTATATTATAAAATATTATGTCATTTTCATTTTTCTAAAAATCCCTTAACAAAAAATGAATCTTGAAATGTGTCATTGCTTTTTTGATAGACCAGACATATAGACTTATACCTTCTCAGCAACAGTTTTGCTTCTTCATCTGCAATATATTTTGGTTGGTTAAACATTTTATTAGTGTAATGTGTCCACTTAAGTGGGCGTTGTATCAAATATATCAGCTCATATTTGCAGTAAGAAGGTGTGACCAGGGTTAGTAAGTGCAAAGTGTTAAAATCTTCACCTAACCTGCAAAGTGCTAGGTTAGTAAATATGTCATGTCAATGGTGATTTGGTAAAATTACTGAAATTGGATTTCACCAATTTAGCTACAAGTCATTAAGGACCACATCAGTCCTTCATGAAAGACAATCAAAAAAAAAAATTATGCAATACAATGTCTACTCTGATACTCACAAAAGGCCTGTAGCATGTGTTTAACAATCCCAAAACCACTTCTGCTTATTACTTACATGCGACAACAGTTTGTCACGAGGAAAAGATACAAGTTACTCAGAAAGTGTATGAGATGAGGGGTGGGGTAAGGGTAGGTATGCAAGCTGTCTAAATGCAAATCCAGAAACTCTTGCACCTAAATGTGCTTCACTATGAGAATACCATCAGGGGATGAAGTTTCTCGATCTGATGAGGATCTCATATATATTCATAGAATTGGAAAAAAACTTCCAAATGGGTTTATTTTAGTAGTCTTAATTACACATTGCGCATTAGTAATATTCTGATCACTGATTAGTGTCACTTTAGGTCATTGATCGGTCTCGGTGATCAGTAGCTGTATCACAAACACTCTACACTTACTTACTCTAACTTAACATTGTATAATTATTTACTCTATACCCAACCCTTGAATATAATAATTTAACTGCTTTGTTACTTATGTGCCCTAGTTTGTTTTATGATACAAAAAAATTCCCACAAAACTCAGGGATGGAGACGGTGACTTCCAGGTTCAGCTGTGGGGGAAAGAGATGGAAGTGGGAGATAATTTTTTTATCTCAGTTGTCAGCTACCAGTATAGAAAATAAACCAGTAATGTAGAACAGGTAGGATAGTCCCCACTTGGTACTGTGAGATTGGTTAGATTCCACTCCAATGGGAGGGTACACTTGCTTGAGCTGCAGCCACCATTCAAGGACTTGGCTGCACAAACTCCTCTGAATAGTAACCAAGGTGGGAAGACTAAACCAGGGTATGGCAGCAGAAACCCAAAAGAGCAGGCAAAGGGGACAGACAGGCAGAGGTCAAAAATCAAGCAGAATCACAGACAAAAATACAATGATCCTGGTGAATGGCGACAAAGGATCTATCACAGGTAACAGTTTGAACTCAAGGGTTTAAATTACCCTCCAAGCCTTTCCCCACCTCCAGGACAACTAGTGAGGAAAAAGTGTCTTAATTCCTTAAACACTATTATTGCATTGACAGTTTAATGAAATGGTATAGGACTTGTAGCTTGCATCCATATTGCATAAAATATTGGTCAGATATTCATTGTAATATATTATAAGTTGTACCAATGGTGAAGCTAACAAGTGCATTACCCAGTTTCCTGTGGTGACATATGAGGTATGAACTCATATCACACTTGAATAAACCCGGGTGCTGAAGCTTTGTGCTCTGTAAAAATAAGGATAATTTAAAATATATATACACACACACAGGCCACTATTACATACACCTGTTCAACGGCTTGTTAACACAAATAGCTAATCAGCCACACAGCAGCAACTCAATCAATTTAGACATGAAGATGTTGAAGTTCAAACCAAGCATCAGAATGAGGAAGGGGTTTTTAAATGAATTTGAATGCGGCATGGTTGTTGGTGCCAGACAGGCTGCTCTGAGGATTTCAGAAACAGGAAACTGAGGCTGAGATGTAAGCTTTGTGACATGGTGCATTAGCCCGCTGGAAGTAGCCATCAGAATATGGGTACACTGGTCATAAAGGGATGGACATGGCCAGCAACAATAATCTAGGCTCAAATGGTATTAAGGGGCTCAAAGCATAGCAAGAAAAAGTCCCCCACACCATTATACCACCCCTACTAGCCGGAACCGTTAATACAAGGCAGAATGGATCCATGCTTTCATGTTTATGCCAGAGTCTGACCCTGCCCTCTGAATGACGCATCTGGAATCTAAACTCAGACCAGGGAATGTTCTTCCAGTTTTCCATTGTCCATTTTTGGTGAGCCTGTGTGAATTGCAGCCTCGGTTTCCTGTTCTTAGCTGACAGGAGTGACACCCGGTGTGGTCTTTGGCTGCTGTAGCCCATCTGCTTCAAGGTTCAACCGTGTTGTGCGTTCAGAGATGGTATACTGCTTACTTTTGTTTTAACGAGTGGTTATTTGAGTTACTGTTGCCTGTCATCTTGAACCATTCTCCTCTGTCTTCTGACATCAACAAGGCATTTTCATCCACACAACTGACACTCACTGGATATTCGCTCTTTTAAAGACCATTCTCTGTAAACCCTAGAGAAGGTTGTGCGTGAAAAACAAAGTGGATAAATCTTGCACCAACATCTACGCTATGTTCAAAGTCACTTATATCCCCTTTCTTGACCACATCTACATGCATTGAGTTGCTGCCATGTGATTGGCTGATTTGCTATTTTGTTAACAAGCATACCTAATAAATTGGCCAGTGAGTATTTTTAAATGTACATGGTATACCTTTTTGCAAGGAACCCATCAAGCTGCCATATGAATTAGTGTAAGAGAAATGACAGCATAGGAATCAAATCAACACAATTTCCACAAGTTTTTATAAATGCAATTTATAAATTATCTGCTTTATTTAAAGAGTTAAAAAGCATATTTACAGGACATTACAAAATCACACATGTGGAATTCCAAAGTTGAGACGCCATCTTCGAGTCCTTGTTAGACAATGACAGTCATAGCGTCACACGCCTAAATAATGAAACAATTTAGTGTTACAGACCACCACAGGTATTGATGTCATCCACGAACATTGAGCATAAAAGTCATAATGGGACAGATATTTGCAATAACTGCAAAGATTAATAAAAGTTGGAAAATTAAGGCCATAACTGCAAGGGGAAGTTCAGCTTAACCAAAAAACTATAGGCGTTAGACTACATTTTAACGAATATGTGAGCTAGTAAGCTAGTTTACTGCCAGCATTTCCTTTATTTGTTTTACTTGAAAAAGAACAGAGTCCTGGAGTACCAAGAAAACCCACTTAGAGGACAGAGCTTTTATATTACTGTGGTGCTTATGTTTAGCTGTAATTTTCTTCTTACATTTAGTGTAACCAAATGTTTTTCCCAGGCTAAAGATCTCTTTAGATATATTTTCTCAAAATAAAGATATATATATATATATATCACCAACTAGAAAGCTAGGGTCCATTAACTTGTACGGTTGAATGCCTTGTGTTAAATAGAATGGTTCTGTTTTAATCAGGAGGGACAGTTTAATAAAAGTCTATAGATAATCAGACTTCTTTAGCATTGCCATAAATGATAAGCTCAGTGTGTTGTCTGGTAGACAAAGAAAATGTTTAAAGGCAACTCAAGAACTTACCTGGCAACTCATGAAGAGACTGGCCATTCCTTCTAACCCAACACCAACAGAGAAAACTGGATTTTGTGAGCAATTATAGCCATGTGCCGTCAGGTTTGCTTCCAGTAGCGAGTGTAGTTTTTCAACGCTCATGCCTTGGGACTAAAATACAATTAAGACAATTTATACGCATTACAGCCGACATCAGTAGCTACCCGCCATAGCCCTTCATGCAAAAGGAAATCCGATTAGGAAGTTGGAGTTCCTACACTGTCCACAGCCCCTAGTGCTCATGAGCAATCTATATAGCTATTCAAGCATTTTAATGCAAGTTTAAGTTTAATGAGCGTACCAGGATAACAGGTCCATCATAGATTACAGTAGAAAAAAATGCATTAAATTCATTTTTAACCAATATGATGTACATGTGGCTCAAGATTGCAATTAGAGCAGGAGGAAACCTTAGTTATTTAATCCATCCACATGGGTGTGTACTTACCCTTGTATTAATGTGCACTCCACATTGGCAGACAATAAAACAGCTAGTTACAGTCATGTAGTGCCTGTAAAAGCAGAGATTGGATTTTGAAGACACCTCTTAAAAGTAGGCAAACTGAACAGCTAAAGGCTGCCATGACATCAGGCCAATTAGTACTTACAGATTACACACTGGACACACTATCTGGTTTGCCTGATTCAGCCCAACTACAGAATCAAGGCATTCTTCCTCAAACCGAAGAATGTTTTCAATTTCCACAACCATAGCTTGCTCTGTAAAAACAGCATCAGTCAGTGAAATAGTAAAGTTAATTACAGCGTTTTCAAGTAAAGTACCCACATTACATGCAAAAGATGTGTTATGTTACAGCAGAAATAAAAATATCACCTTCTACAAGGAGTTCACGTTTAATTTCTTCTAGAGTTGCCAGCTCATCTGGATCCTGCAAAATCCCAAGGGCCTAAAACATAAAATTATAGATAATTCATGGAGGGGAGAAAAGAAAATCCCATACAATGAATAGCATGTTTCTATAGACACAAAACAAACTTTATGCAATACTATATTAATGCTTTCACAGTTCCTAAACTTTATCATTTTAGGAATACAGCTTTCCATAGACTGTCAGGAACCCGATTACTGCCTACTATAAAGTCACACTAGCTACTTATGACTTCCGCTCCCATTAAGAGTTTAGAATATTGAGCTGTAATGTTGCGCAACTCCATTCCAATTATTCTAGTCCACCTTATTGTAGGCAGCTGTATGTATAGGTTAGCTGTCCTTGTTTATTATACAGCTCTACCTTTGCCAGGCTTCATGCAAAGACTAAAAGCTTGAAGGAGCCACCGCTACATTAAGTTGACATTTAGGACAAACAGATAAAGAGCTACAGTGTGCCAGACGGAAAACGCTTACATGTGAGAAAGTCCCCTTTTTCCAGAGGGATGGAAATCCACCATTGTCAGACTGCATTGCTTTCCATTCTTCCTCCATCACTTCTTGCACCAAGACAGATTCACCATTTTCAGAATGAAGCTTCTCTCCTACCTGACGGAACTTGTCAAGGAGCTTAGAACGGTTGCTCTTCAGTCTTTCAACACACCTCTAGAGAAGAATTAGACAAAAAGAGGAAGATCACGCACCAGTTTAGTTTCTCTGGAAGAAAGGATAGGCTACAATGAAGTTCAAGAATACAATGAAGTTTGAAGAAATTTAGGTCCAGTGAAGCAAGCTATCCAGCCTAACATTACAGCAATATGAGCAGTGTATAAAGCATGAACAGTTCTAGGCTTTGCACAATATACACTGATCAACCATAGCATTAGGACCACCTGCCTAATTTTGTGGAGGTTCCTCTTTTGCTGCCAAAACAGCCCTGTTTTTTCCCACACCAGGCCACAGCGTTCATTGTAGCCACTTTCAGAAGTGGACATGGGTCAGTATGGGCACCCTGACAGCTCCGTGGCTATACAGCCCCATATACAACAAACTGTTGACGCACTGTTCTGACACCTTTTCAGCAATTTGAGCTACAGTAGCTCACTTGTCAGACTTGAACACACAGGCCAGTCCTCACCCCTCACATGCATCAAGGGGCCTTGGCTGCCCATGACCCTGCCACTGGTTCACTGCTTTTCCTTCCTTGGACCACTGCAAACCGGGAAACACCCCACAAGAGCTGCCGTTTTGGAGATGCTCTGACCCAGTCTAGCCATCACAATCTGCCCCTTGTCAAAGTCCCTCATATCCTTGCATTTGCCCATTTTTCCTGCTTCTAACATTAACTGTGAGGATGAAATGTTGACTTGCTGTCCAATACATCCCACCCACTGACAGGTGCCATGATAACAAGATTATCAGTTATTCATATCCCCTGTCAGTGGTCATAATGTTATGGCTGATCGGTGTATTTTCAAGACGCTGCATGTTAATAAATGTGATCTAGCTCTTATTTTTACCCAATTTATTAGACAAACATCCGGAAGTAGACAATAGAATGTTTCAGCCAGCCTTATCCTAATGAAAGTCTATGGCATAAACAGACAACTGTGGCAAGAATAAGCAGGGAAAGCTACTCAAAACGTTACATGACTAACAAATGGCATCCAGGCCCACAGGTAGAGGTAGTTTAATAGAACAAATTGAAACACCACAATGTCAACCCACATTAGGATGTACAGCACTAGGATTTGTGCTAAAGGAGATTTTACACAGGACATGCCCTTTAAATAAGAAGCAGTGCTTAGATATCAGCCAAGCACCTGCATGAATATAGATGTGCCTATGCACACACGTGATCTCCTAGGGACATTAGATCAGCAGTCTGTTGAGCAAACTGAGGTGCCCGTTAGGAAGGCTCCTTGACACGTACCGTGCCCATTACTTAAATAGGCAGCAGTGCATCCTACCGGAGCAATGATGGGCTACACTTAAGTCTCTGCTGCTGCCCATTGAGTATTACATTAACGTTTGATGAACGTAGGAAAACGCATACACTAGCCAAGATGACGCTTAAGGCACCTCTTACATATAACCCAACCTGACAGAGAACCCTTATAATTAAAGACACTACAATCAGAACCTAAGTAATTGAGCATCAGCCAAGATCCACGCTTTGGTCGGCTCTCAGAACACCAGGTTGAAGTATAATCTCAAGTTAACACGTTCAAAGTTACTGACTCATGTGCGAGGGCACACATAGCAAACACCGTGCAGGCGAGATCGGCAACGTACAGAATTTCACGCTGTATAAAAGGAACGCATAAAAAAAAGGTCAGGCACCTTCCGGTATGTCTCTTTCCACGGAGGGGTAGTTCCCTTGTATAAAACGCGATGCCTCATCGCAGCCTCCATGTCAAACAACCACGAACACTCAAAAGCGTACAGAACGAAAACCCAGCCAGCGCAAGTATTTAAACCCCTCCCACCACGTGATACGCCCGAGCGCCTCGTTTAATGCATGCCGGGAGTTGTAGTTCCTACTTTCTTGACAGCGCAGTAAGAAAGTCCCGTGTAACAAACAGCAGTGCAGTGAATAACGCGAGACATCCAGTTATAAATACGAATTTCTTTACGCCTTCGTGAATGTAAAACATGAAATTAGCAGTGTATGCCAATCTAGCAGTGACCGTTCCTAATGAATAGTGAGGCGAGTGACCACAAAAGAGGGAGTTTACAGGAAAGCTGAATATTTCAGCGTCTCACTATCACTATATTCCATCAAAGGCAAACCCAAGTGAGTTTCTGCAAGAAAGTATGAGCTGGCCGTGTATCTTTCCTAGGTAATGTAGAAGATACAATCCTCCTCACTATGGAGGAATATGGTTATAATTCATAAAGTGCCAGTTCAGTTCTTGCTACAGATGCTAACTGCGGTTGCCTTTCATAAAGTATTGTGAGATCAGGTAGTTGAATATCCGTGCAAACTCCCCGTTTAGTGAATAAACCCAAAAGATTCTATAGTAACGATTTGGTGATGTTGACAAAAGTTGTACTTTCAAAAGAGTCCGCTTATAGTATATGTATTCCTAGCAATCCGTGCATGCAGATACCGCCGAGTTGTAAGCACACGAGACACTGCATTCACGTAATGGCACTAATTTAGGGAGACACTAGAGACCTCTAAAGCCGCGCGTATTTTAAAATAGCAAGCTGCCACATAGCCTTAGGGGTTTTAATCGTAAATGACAGCTACTTTAAGTTTTGGTCATATATACAAGCGCTCTCGCTACAAGCCGCATCGCTCTATGCCAACCCTCCAGCTGATTGGTCGTCGCTCTTTATTGTCGTCAGTACCATAGGACGGCGCGTCAGAGCAGGGGGCGCGAAAAGAATGGCGTCTGTCGGGAAAGCTGGGGACCAGTGGCAAGCTGCTCTGAGTAAACATGCGCTCTTCTCCCGGCTGCGGGAACGGACGAGGGCAGCAGAAGAAAAAGGAGAAAAGGCGGAGGGGAAGTCCGGCGGTCCGTTGCAGCTCAGGAGCCTGATATGCACTGTCGACGGAGATCTGTTGGTCTGGGATCAGGAGGAATGCAGCTTCTGTACCATCCGACTGAAGAGCCTGGACTCGGACATGGCAGGGAGCGGAAGAGAACAGGTGAGATATGATGGCAGGGAGCGGAAGAGAACAGGTGAGATATGAGGGCGCTTAGGAATGCTATTACTGAACTTGAAGGCTGTCAGTTCTTTGTGTGTAAAATACGCTAATACGCTTTGTGTGTAAAAAAAACCTTAGCCCGCTCTCCGTGTTTTACAGGGACACTCCAGTCATTATCCACTTTAGCGCATAATTAATGTGTTCTCCTTGCAAATGCATTTGCCGTGCAGGCGATGTATTCGGCAGCACTTCTCAGGGCGCTAGTAGTTGTAGCGGTCTACTTGCCTCTATATGAGAAACCGATTTAAAGCTCGATTTTCTTTTGTACACTTTGGGAACAACTGTTGAGATACAGTAGAGGTACAAGTTTGCCTGAATGCACCAATAATATAAGGAATGATGCCAGGATATCATTCTATGCTCTCCCTATCCCCCCCCCCCTCGAGTGACACATTTCTGACCTCCTACTCACCTGCTTAATTTTCTGTTATCAGGCATGTACTATGAAACATTAATTTTAAATATAGTGCCTTGTAATATAACATAAGGAAATTGAATCCTGTTGCAGCATGAAAAACGTTAATGTTGTAGTCTAATTAATAGGAAAATATAGCTTTTAAGTGTTGCATTGTAAGCTTGTTTGCTTAACTGTCGTTATGCTTGTATGTGGCTGTAGCTATGCGTCGTTCATACAGGATTACGTGCCAGTGTTAGATTAGTATTCCTTTCTTATCCAAACCTCTCTTCCTTTTTTTTTGTTGTCAGAAACTTCTGTGCATAAACCCTCCTCTGTTTGATGTTGTGGAGGTCCTACTGAGTCCAACACAGAATCACATCGCACTGATCGGGACCAAAGGCCTGATGGTATTGGAGGTTCCCAAGCGCTGGGGGAAAAACTCCGAGTTTGAAGGTGGAGAAAGTACTGTGAACTGCAGGTGAATTATTGCTGCTTGTTTAACAATATAAAATGACGGTGAAATACCATCAGAATGAAAAACGATGACACTTAAACCAATAATGTGCCCGTGCGACCTAAATAGTTTGTTTAATCTCCCGTAATATAGAAATTGGCAATTGCTCAGCTAGATCTTTATGCAGTAAATATGTTTTTGTGTGTGCGCTATGTCGTTGTGTTAAAATATTGCAGTAGTGATTTTGGCTTGTGTTAAAACTAGTGATCTAGTGATGTGATTTATAAAATGATAAAGATGAAAAGGTCCGTTTTTTAGTTTATGCGTTTTAATACTGTAAGCTCGTTTGAGCAGGACACTACTTACCTCTTGTTTCTGTAAGTCAGTCGAATTATTATTTACTACTTATGCCATCTTTACACATTGTACAGCACTGCGGAATATGATGGCGCTGTATAAAGCAAATAATAATATATAATTTGTGGGGTGTTGAAGCCTTTTTTTCTCTTTAATGCCAGGACTATTCCGGTTGCCGAAAGGATATTTGCCAGCTCCACTTCAATAATTCTGAAACAAGCTATTTGGTTCCCCAGTAAGACAGAGGAGCTGCATTTGATTTTGCTGACATCTGATAATGCAGTAAGGTAGTGTGGTGAATCAAGTTAATGCTCTTTCAATTACATTTTCCAATTTTTGTGACTGTGTGCTTCTATTGTATGCATTGTAAGGTGGTTTTCGTGTGTGTGTGTGTGTATATGTATAATATATATACATTTTACATAGTTTCATACTAAGTGATGGTATTGTAAAGTATATGACAATAAATTGATCTTTGGTTTTATAGCATATACAGCCTTCAAAATCCTTTGACCCCTGAAAAAGTCATCAGGCTTTGTAACGCAGATAAAGAAGCTACATTTCCGCATAGTGGGTATGTATATTTGCATATACGATGCCATGAGACACACTCAGTGCATCTTTTACCCCATACCCTTAGAAAATTATACATAGTGGTGTATGATGCACACAAGCATATAATTGGCATATGGCGTTTTATGGATTTTATTTTTTCTTGTGAATGGGGGTGGAAAGTGAATATTGCTGCATGTGTCCTCCATCAATAACCATGCCTAATAAAACCCAGGAAAATGAATAGTGAAGAGTGAAGAGTGCAGATCATCCTGGTTGCAGGGAGTTGCTCCCACATGCAAAATCTATTTTATTTAATTTTCAAATAATTCCCATTGCCAAAACAATCAATGCATCCGTGGTGTTTTAATTGCATTGGGGGGTCTAAAGATTATAGTATCTAAAACAAGTTGTTTTGTTTTTTAGACGATCTTACAAAGCATCTCTTGGTGAGACTGCAATTGCCTGTGATTTTGGCCCATTGGTGACACTTTCTAAAGGTTCTGGCATTTACAGCAAAGAAACCCTAGCCTACCCCCTCTACATTCTTTATGAGAATGGCGAGACCTTCCTGATGTACATTGACATACAGAAGAGGTGAGAATTGCTGTTTCATTTTGGCAAGCATTTAGTTATTTTTTTTGCCTCTGTTGTCTTCCCTTAAATGAGTTTGTTTCGCTGTGGTATTGTCAGGTGGTGCACAAATTGCCCAAAACATCCCAATGTGATCATCAGACATTACACCCAGGTGCTTACACGATCTTTACTTGTTCTGCAACATAAACTGAAAATTGATACTGATGGGTTATTTTTTTGTTTCAGTGCCACAAATGTTGGTAAGCTCTTGGGCCCGCTTTCAATGCATCCTGCTGCAGATGACAACTATGGCTATGATGCCTGTGCTGTGCTCTGTTTACCCTGTGTCCCCAACATTCTTGTCATTGCCACAGAATCAGGGCTACTATATCATTGTGTGGTGCTGGAAGGGGAGGAAGATGAACAGGCGGTATGGAAAATTTAAGCAATTAATAGCTCTAAGAGTATTCATAGTAATAGTACAAATAGTGTGCCTGTTTTGCCCCTGTTCAGTCTCTCATATTTTGTTTCATCTTCAGTCAGAAAAGTCATGGAACCCCAGCATGGACCTTGTACCATCCTTGTACGTCTTTGAATGCGTTGAGCTGGAGCTTGCATTGAAACTACCCGTAGACAACGAGGAATCTGTCGTTTCTTACTTCTCTTGTCCGATTAAACTACACAAAGGTTACTGTCACGAGTATAAAGTCAATATTTAATGTGATATCGGTTGTGTCAGAGAAAGGCATGCACTTAGTTAATCTAGTATTAGAACTATCTACATGAATGTTTATATACAATGATTATACAAAAAGTTATGGGTGACTTGTCTGTGGAATAGATGTGGCCTTTTGAGTGTTTGATGTTATGAGAAGGGGTTTTCTTTTGAGGTTTTGAGGTAAATGTTTTTTTTGTTTAAGTTGACCTGACCGGTTCCTATATTTTTAATGCTAGATCTTATCTGCCCGTCTCGTTATCACTGTACTCATGTGGCTGGCGTTCATAGTGTGGGTCTGACATGGCTCAGCAAGTTGGAAACATTTCTGGACACAGGTACTTATATGAATCCTTACCAGGTAACTAATATAGTCAAATACCATTATGCTATTAAATAACCAAGTATCATTTGCAGGAGAGGAGGACAAAGACAGCTTGCAAGTACTGGCAGCAGAACAGAAATGTTTAGTGGAGCATATCTTATGCACCAAACCTCTACCTTGCAGGTATAACGGCACACCTCAAGTCACTAACATCCATGCTGTCTGCACACCCTTGTAAAACATATCCATACCAATGAAAGGTGTAAAAACATGACTACCAAACCACATGTATTTAACAAAAAAATGCCACGGTAAACTATATAGTGCATATCAATGCCAACACCTAAAGCAAATGTGCAAAGACCGGACAGAGACAGGATACGAAATGGACTGCAAAAGAAGCACACAACGTGGTTTTTTATGGTAGCAAAGCAGTACAAAAATTGGGTTCTACAATAAAACTGAAGTGCTGAATGAGAAAAGTACACTTTATAGATCAATGGAAGGGGCTTACTTGGATAACCTCTGAGTTCTAGGCTATGTTTATGTAGAGCATTGCTGCACAATTCCAGTGCTTGAGGACCACAAACATGCCCATAATTCTGTATATCCTTGCCTTGAAAACAAGTAGTTTAATGAGTTTTAAATTGAGATGTCTGTGCTCAAGCTGGGATATCCGCAACTTGTGTCATGTTTGGTTTCCTCGAACTTGGAGTTGTGCATCACTTTGCCCCAGAATTATATTATAAATATCACTAATTATATATATATATATATATATATATATATATAATATATAATATATATATATATATATAGCTAAGGGCTTTTGTGGAGAACACGTAAAAGCCTTTTTGCAGCCTGTTGGTCTATCTAATTTCTTAAACTAGTATTTACGTGTCCGAAATTAGAAATGCCTTTTTAGATCTACGTTGTTTTTACAATGTTCGGTTTGATGTACTTATTAGCGTTTAAAGTGAAATCCTTAGCTGCTTATTTATGATCTAGCACTACAGTTTGAGTTAGGAGAAGCATATCTGACAACCTACCTTATAATGAGGTCTGCAAGGAAAGAAGCATGATTGCTTGCAGAAAGTTTGACAATTTCTTGTATGTGACATACTTGTAGATAACCTTATAACTAAGTTGTGATGTTTATTTTGAAACATATAAAAAAAATTTCCCATTTGTTTATCTCATTTTCTCTTCAATATTTAGATTACCGGCTCCTATTCAAGGCTTTTGGATCATACATGAAGTGTCTCTGGGAACAACTATGATATGCATTACTAGTGGCTGTGAATGCATTACAAGACCACTCTTGTATGTATACCTTTTTATTAATACTAAACCCTTAATACTGAACCATCTTCTGTTTAACAATACTGCTGTACAGAGTTGGCCATCGCAAGGTTAACTTTGACATACTGATTGTGAAACAACATGTTTTGGCTAGCTCACTTAAATCATACTGCTTTGAATAGCATCAGGGCCACCATCAGGGTAATGCAGGGTATATTTGCATATGCTCCAACTCCCTTGGACACTGCTTATGCATTGCCCTAAAGGTAGGTATTTGTAACATGGGTATCTGGGGGCACTATTAGGAGAACTCTGCTCCCATTTCACTTTGCTTTAAATGATCATAATGTATACATTTGATAGTAATGTTGAAAATACACAATTTAAACGGTAGAGTTCATAAATGTCATAACATATATCCTGTAAAGAAGGTACATGTTGTTGTTGTTTTTTACTAAAACTTTTTTCCATCTTATTTTTAGAGCAACAATCCGGCCACCATCTCCCCTCACTCTGGGCTGTCAGCCGTTACCAAACATCACGGCAGATACAAAAAGGCAGTTTGAAAATCACATCCAAGACATTTTGAGACGTAACTCTGCGAATCCTCTGTTATTAAAGTAGGTATTCTCTATGATTTGCTGTCCATGTTTGCATTCCACAATCCCTATACTATTTAAGCAAATTGTACTGTACAGGCATTTCTTTGCAAGGAATCCTTTGGTACTTTTAAAGGGGTTCTGTCAGTGCTTTCTTTTGAATAAATTGATTTATGCATTATTTTTGGCATGAAACATCAATAATTACATACTATAATTTTCATTTTTCTTAGCTCCTCAAATAAAGAAAGTTCTCCCCCACCTGATGAATGTCTTCAGCTACTGACAAGAGCTATACAAGTGTTTCGGGAAGAATATTTACTAAAACAAGATCTTGCCAGGGAGGAGATGCAGAGGCGGTAAAGAATAGTGTGATATATGGCTGTATAAATGATTGTCTGTTTCCCACCACAGACTGCAGATTAAACCCTCCCCCTGTCCCCCCAATCTCCATTTTATTCTAGTTCAGACATATGCCATTGTTATGAATTTGTGCTGTCACTATAATCAGATGGTTATATAGCCTTTGTTTTGTTTACTGATTTACAGGAGGATGTTTAAGCTCTGTTTTGTCTTTGAATTAGGGTAAAGTTGTTAATAGCACAGAAAGACAAGCAACTGAAAGATCTGAATCACTCTAAAGAAGAGAGGTATGTAAATAGTGTCACTTTCAAGACTCATAATTCCATATTGCTATGAATATTTCCTTCTTCCCTTATCTTCCTTTTTTCTGGGGGGGGCGCGGTCAGTTTGACAGTTAGTACCCTTCCCATTAATCCACCAGCTCAAATTGGTGTTCAACAGGAACTAGTGTACATATTAAATTATCATACATAACAAACGTATGATAATATACTAACCTCCATTGTATGGATAATTTTAAGATATTTAATTAAAAGTGTTACAGCTGTGCTCGGGAACATGATGTAGTGTTATTGATGGTGCTCATAATAACTTATTTGTTCCCTAAAATATCTTGCCTGTCCCAGAGTGAGTGTTATTTGGATAATTTAAGCTATGCCTGCAAAGTACTGGCTGTAAACTAAACCCTACAATTTTTTTTCTGCAGAAAAAAAATCTCCCTTTATGTACTCAATCTTTAAAAATATATACACAGCATCGTGTCCTCGGTATAGCTCAACCGTGTTCTTTCACGGGCATATTTTTATCAAGATTACCTGTTTTACATACCTGCTATTGTACTGGATGTAAGTGCACCCCATTTGAAGCAGCTGGTCACCAACCCCTGTGCAGTTGCTGACTGCATATTACAGTTTAGTATTCGTAAAGAGTAAGTGCCATGAAAAGAATGAATTTGTCTAAAATAACAATTGTGGCCAATATGCAGAAACCAGAAT
Organism: Spea multiplicata; assembly: GCA_009364415.1. Classification (NCBI taxonomy): domain Eukaryota; kingdom Metazoa; phylum Chordata; class Amphibia; order Anura; family Pelobatidae; genus Spea; species Spea multiplicata. The sequence continues at coordinate 67,268 of VKOC01019135.1, read as the reverse complement.
CTTTTTTTTTTTTTTTTTTTTTTTTTTTTTTAATCTGATACTAGTGATAATTTAAAAAAATAAATTAAAATAATTTAACTAAATAAATGGGGCTTCCCCTTTAAAGAAATAGTCAATACTAAAATAGTATTTTATATTACTGCATTTTAGATGTGTATTTAGTTTCTCATAGCTTAACGCTGCTCCATACTTACACTTGCTTCTAGGCAGAGTCTTAAAGAAATGGCAGAACGTCTTGCTGAAAAGTTTGAAGAAGCCAAAGAAAAACAAGATGATATAATTAACAGGTTGGTTGACATTGAAATATATGCATATAAAAATGTTCTTTTATATTGCGGATTCAACTGCTCTCTACAAAAAGGTTTATACGGAATTGAAAAAGGTGTGGAGGGTAGATACTACATTCTATTATTCAAAATACTGGAAATGTATGAGGGGGGGGTGGTAGCCATTAAACTTATTTTTAATATTGAAAGCTAAACATGCCTAGAAAGGTTTATCATTGTCAGTAAGCAGGCGATAATATAGTGTTCTGTCTGAGTAGACGTTTGAAATGCTCAAAACAAAATGAAACCAAGCTCAAAAAACAGTAAACGAAATTAATAATCAATAGCGCTCAGACAAAATGTTTTTTGTACTGAAGCAGTTGTGTTGGGGTTCAGAAATGAACATTTGGTTTATCTTTATTTGGATTTCCTAGACTGAAGAGAGTACTGCACAACTTGCATGCTCAGCTCCCAGTCGTGTCTGATGAAGAACGAGATATGAGGAAAGAACTGGAAACAACAAGGGAACAGCTTCACCATCTGGAGAATGCTATAAAACAGGTGCCGCCATGCATACACAGTATATGTTTAAATGTGGCTGACTTGACAATCTTAATAATGCAGGTATACCATCTAGAACCTTTGCTTTGAATCTCTGGTACGAATATATATTTTTCTTTGTTCCACCGATAGGTCAAAATGAAAAATTCTTATCAACAGAAGCAGATAGAAAAAGAGAGAGGCCCTAAAACATCAAGCTTCACTCTTAGTGACTATCAGAAAAGGAATACGCAGTCACTGTTGAAAGAAGAGTAAGCAAAGCGATTTATATTTTTTACATGTTTGTCCCTGTATAATAGACGCTGATTGTGAATGCACGTTGTAGATGGGGGGGGGGGGTTGCGTTGCGTTGTCTACTTTTCACTAAGTAAGGAAACTGAGAGATGTCTAAGTAGTGTTTTGGAGATGTATACTGCAATATAATGGGAACATTATTGTATTAGTGCAAATCATCATAAAACTTGAATTCCTCTGATGTAGTCTAAAAGATCTGACATTATCAAAAGCTAGACTAGCTCAAACATGGCTTTTGTAAATGTTTTACCAATTTCTCCTTTCCACCATTTTGTAGGGGAAAACATATTCAAGAAATGATGAAACTCCTCAATGACATCAGAAGCCATGTGAACTTTTAACATAACAGCAATCGAGGGCCACTGGAGTGCGACCAGCTTCACAAGTGAATCTGTGAAATCTGGAGAGTGAAAACACGTCAAGTAGAATTTATATATAATTCATTGAGAAGTCTGATAAGTGAGATTTGTTTTCAGAAATGGACTGTTCTTCTGCAATTAAAACAGTTTGGATGTATATGTATGCTTTTGGTCACAGAACTTTGTAAGAAAAAAAAAAAATGAATTAAAGTTTTTCATTCTTGTGTTTGGGTTCCTTAAATGTGGGGAAATTGCATAAGATGGCTTGTGAATTAACAAAATGTGTGGTAAACAAAAGCCCTTTAGTGTCTGGAGCTATATAGCAAGGTCAAAAAAGTCTGTTGAATTGATTGACAAGTGTATCTTTCTTGACCACTTCTCATGGCTTCCCCACTTCCTCTCCTCTGATGTCTCTTTGGTCATCCTTGGAGACTTTAACATCCCCGTAGACACCCCTGTGTGTTGTTTCCAGTGAGCTCCTGTTCTTCTCCAGCATCTGGGTTGTCTTGTAATTGCTATTCTTTGTGATTCCAGTGCTGAGGAAGCAGTGTCTAATGGAGATACCCCATAGCACGGTCCAAAATGTCTTGGTATGTCCCCTTCAGCATTTTGGACAAGGCTATTCTTCTGATTGTTTGGGGATGGCCCTTTTCTATTCCAGCATGTGTGCCCCATTGCACAAAGCAAGGTCTCTAAAGGCAAGGATGGATGAGTTTGGTGTGGAAGAACTTGACTGAGCCGAGCAACTTTGGGAGGAACTGGAATGAACATTGCGAGCTCGGCCTTCTTATGCAACATAAGTGCCTGACAAATGCTCTACTAGATGAAAGGGCAAAAATCCCACAGAAATGCCCCAAAATCTTTTGGACAGCCTCCCCAGAACAGCAGAAGCTGTTATAGCTGCAAAGGGGGGACCATCTACATATCAACGTCTATGTACTTAGAATGCGGGGTCATAAAAGTCCCTCTTGGTGTAATGGGCAGGTGTGCTGATGTACTTTTGTCCACATAGTGTATTTCAAGATGGAAAACAGTTTGCTCAACAATGGAAATCTGCTCAGCCTATGGTTATAACCACTCTGAAATTACAGGACTCATACCACCCACTTCCCAATTTATTTACCCCCTCCCCCACCAGCAGTTCTGGAACGTAGCAGTTGCAATACCTTCCGAATTTACCCTTCGGTATCTCCTCAGCCCTGAGAACCTTTACGAAAATACTTTTTGTGCCACCTCTGTCTCATGGAATCAGTTGCTTACCTTGACTGCTCAGTGTGTTTTGCACATCTGCAAAATCATTTTACCATCGTCTCCATTCTCCTCCACATTCCCCAACCAGTGGAAGTCACATCTGATTCATGCCCAAATAATCTTGTTCCTAAGCATGATCCTGGATTTGGTGCAGGAATGAACATTCTTGTCCCAGCACAAGATATTAGTCTTCTATCAGAACCTCCATATTGGGTCTGATGATCTCAACCCAACCCTCAGTATGGCCCCTCTAATCATTCCTGCTCACATTATAGGACAAGTCTCAGAAACCTGTATCCTTTAAGAGTTCTCTGAGCTGGTTGTCACTTTCCCATCATCTTCTAGGGGCTTACATGGGCATGTTCAAGACTAGGTTGTTATCACTAACACTGGTTCTTTCTGTTGGGGAGCTTGCTTGAGAGTTTGAGTTCAGTGGCTCTGGTCCCCCTCTGAAAGACTTCACTGAAATCTCTGGGAGCTCTTAGTTGTTTAGGGAATTCTCAAGAGACTGGCCTTTCACATTTGCCACAAAGCAGTACGAATCTTGGCAGACAACATAACCATCATGGCTTAACTGAACAAACAAGGTAGAACAAGAAACCACTACTTAGATTTTGCTCATGGGCCAAGGACCACAAGGCTTCTCCTTCCATATCGGGGGTTTCAAAACATACCAACAGATTTCCCCAGCAAACAGACTACTCAGGAGAATAGAGTCTGAATTTGAAGGTCTTTTCCCTATTGGTCCACAGATGGAGATCTCAGGTCATAGATATGATGGCCACCACAGAAAACTCAAAAGTAGAGCACCTTTTTCATTTGTGATAGACACATTCATGAGGGCCTAGGACTAGAGCCCTGCGCAGGACTGTTTTTTTTTTTTTGTGTAAATCTGGCTTCTGCTGAATTTCTGACCATTACTGCCCACTCCTGCAATGTGTGCGTTCCACTCCCGCCAACTCCCTCAACATATGTGTCCCGCAATATGCGTGTTTCACTCCCGCAACATATGGGGTCAATCACGCGCACCTCCGCAAGGCTGCCTTCACGTTGCTCCCACACAGCGTCTATTCTCTTATTCTGTCCAGGAACCCAACAGAGTCACGTGAATTTACGTCACTTCATGTGATTCTGCAGGGTTCCAGGGAGGAACAAGAGAAGAGATGCTGTGTGGAAGCGACGCAAAGGCAGCCTTGCGGGATTACCGGGACCCACAGGTACATTGTCTGACCGCCCGAAAAAGCCTGCGCCCAATGCAGTCCTCTAACTGGGACTTAAGGCTGCCATGGAGGATATGCTTTTCTGACTTTCCCACGGACTACATAAGGTTTCCCTTGAGGGACAATTATCTCCATCAGGCACCAATCCTACACCCCAATCTTTGGTCACTGAAATTGACTGCTTGCAAACTGAACACTGATTGCTCAGTTGGAACTAGGAAGCTATTTTCCTCCTTGAAATGTATTAAGGTTTTGAAGCTATTGTTTTCCTGATAGGCAACACTGCTAAAAACACCCAATTTCTGTTCAGCAACATTTCTCAATACCCTACAAAACCCCATAGGTTTTGGAAAGGAAATATTTATTTACACTCTACATTACTTGTAATACTTTAATAGATTTGGGTTGGTGGGAAGCAAAGGTTGTTTTTGAACACAATTTTTGTACTTACTTTAGTCAACACTAGTTTGGATTGCTCTTTATCAGACATCAGCTAACAGTTAAATACAGATTTATAGATTTATTGATTTTTCTACCCTTTATAAGTAGGGCATGTATGAATTATGCAATGTAATCTTTTTTTGCCCATGACAATAGCAGATAGATATTTACTTAACACTATACACTTTCCCATTTTTCATTCAAAGCTTAGTGTGTTATTTATAGCACTTTGTATTTATTGATTGTACATACTTACATGTTTCATGTAACACGTACCTATACATTATTTTTTTTATAAAAATGTGAGGCTTATACATTTCATGGAATTATGTTATATTAGTGTAAATGTGTGTAAATACATTTTTTAATCGGATAATTCGGTGACAGGACAATGGAAGATATTTACTTAGTAATAGACAAGTTTTGGTATCTTCTTGAGAGCTTCTGCGATAGAAACACTCTGAGGAGGGGAAGTTATGCCATTCATCACAATCCAATTCAGAGAAAGCCTGCCCAGCTGTGGAGTACCGTTGCAGAGATTAGTGAACATTGACGAAGATTCTGATGTAAAGGAGTGATTGTGTGTTAGAAATGTGTATTAATCAAACTATCTAATAGACTTGTGCACCGCCAGCAAAATAAATTCAGATTACATTTTCGTTTAGTTTATGCCCCCTTTGTTTTCAGGCAACAAATTTTGTTTTCCAGCACTCCAAAAGGGGAAGGTCCCTGACAACTTCAGGACTCACCTTTCACCTACAGCAGCAGCATCGCAAAGTTAAACAAAAGATCCATACTGTTTTACACTGAAGGACCACAAGGAACAACATTACTGCACCACTAGATACACACATCCAGCAGAGTGCTAAGGGACTCAATTTCTCCAACAATTGGACCAGTTTGATTAATTGATCCCTCAGAGTAAGGAAGGTGACATGGCGGCGGCACGGCACTGGGAGTAGGTGGCAAATATCCAGACCCCCCCATACAGAACAATAAATTTCCCCCAAAATTAGAAAAAAAAATGATCCATCAGAGTAAGGAAGGAAATTGAGATGCAGAGGATGGCACAAGACATGCAGAAAGACTAACCCCCCTCCCTCATATTAGAAACCAGAACAATTGGTCAACCAGACCAAGGAAGGGCATTGTGCCGCAGGACAGGCCACACACAGGCATTCACATCCAGCCCCAAGACCGATATCCCATGTTAGAAAAAATAAGCAATTCCTCAAAGTAAGGAAGGGCATTGAGGTGCAGGGCAGGCCAGGTCAAGGACCGACAGACACATCCAGCCACAAGACTGACCCCTCATATTAGAGGACCCCCCCTCCCCCAAGAATTTATCCCCGGAGTAAAAAAGTGAGAGGGATGTGCAGCAGCAGGGCACTGGGCAGACAGGCAGGCACATGCAGGCAGCCCCTTGGAGGACTGAATTTCCCCAATATTATTTATTATACATATTATAATTCCTGCTTTTGTAACCAATATTAATCAATGTAGAAAAATATACGATATAATAAGACTGATAAAAAAGTGTCCACAAATTAAAGGTTTGGCTGGTAGTGTAAATGGGCAACTGTCTTAATCAACCACACACAGGAACAGAATTGTATTTAATAAACCACTAAAACCCACTGTGCAAGCACAGTCAAATAAGAAAGGAGTATCCAGGTCCCCTGCGGCAGTGCCGGGGATCTGGATCTTAGTCTGAGGTCAGATTACAAGACAACCTCAAATACAAGACGAGGGGTATTATTGAAAAACCTTGTCTTATATTTGAGCAAATACGGTACTTTATTAATTAACTTGCAGTATTGTATATGAGCAATGAGCTCACACTCCAACTCTGTAACTGCTGCCGCTACTGACAAGTTGTAACAGTGTCCGCACACACAGATCTAATGCTTGTCCCTTCCCCTTGTAAATGCTGATTAGAGTGGGGAAAAAGGGAAGGGGAAACACTCCCAGATTGTTGGACCCATCAATCACAGCCATAACCATCAATGAGACCACCTCTCGTTTTGTTGGCTACCCCTACATATCAGTCATTGATATGCACCCTCCTACACACAACCCCTTCCCATTTTACCTCATCAAGAAGCACAAAACCAGACTAATAGTGGTGGCTATACGTGGCAACAAACAGGCAAACCCTAACGAAATGTTGGCACTTTTGCGATTTGTTTTCCGCAGCTTTGACTGGCATTTCCCTCATTATCAGAGATTCGTATGATCACATGTAACAAGTTTGCACAAGTGTATTACAATATACAATAGTGGATACCCACCCTTTCGCGAGTGATCTGTTTTCTTTTGTGTCTCGTTAATTAAGGAATAACCAGAATGAGGAATCTGCACACTCCAAGGGAACCCAGGTGCTTAACTGTGCCAGGAAGGGTCAGTTCCCCAGTAAATCCAGTAGGTAAATAAAGGCTCCAGGCACTCAAGAGTTCCAAAAGTTCTTGAAAGACTCATTGTGAGGCCAAAAGTTTTTTTTGGGGGGGAATGATCTTCATTTTTTTGTTGAGGACAGTCCTCCATCTCTATATGCATAGGTTGGGATCATTTGTGTTTTATTTATGCAAATACATTCTTTGGGGGTGCCTGTGAGCTTTATAAAAGATGATAGCTTTTGAGCAAAATACAATAGGAGTCTGGGAGAATAAATGATCAGTGCTTGCTTTATTTGTTTGATGTGCTAGGTAATTACACATTTAACTTTCATAATGCACCAGAATGCTGTTCTGTATTCCAAATTAAGAACTACCTACCAATGGTTAGATGTGTTGTTAGCTATGTCCTGGTTTAGGGATGCTCTGCATCATCTTAACTTTTCCCATAATTAAAGGAAACATAAGTGGATTATATCAGAAACGGTCTACAGGAGAATGCCAGTCCACCCATCTGCTAAAGTATAGCTGGTTAATGATGAACGAAAGCATCTTCAGAATGGTCAAAGAACACATTTTAGTTGAGTCCTAAACCCCATTGAGGGAGACCGAGCAATAAATACAAGAAGCACTGCCTGCAGTTATAAAAGAGGTTACTTTTCACGGGGCATTGGGTTTTAAAACAATAAATGTTGCAGCTTCACTCTGTTTCCGTTTTATTTAATACTAAGGTTTTGCTTGAAGATCTAATATCATTCAGTGGCAAAAAACATGCTGATAATCAGAGGCCAAATACATTTTAAAAACATTCCTCTTTTACATTTTGCACAACGGTCGCAGGTTAAACGTTCTAAGGCTCCATCTGTCTGCCGCACACGTTACCCAATGGGGAAACTGCTTGAGTATGTGTGAGTGTGAGTGGGTTTTTCTTCAGGTGTCTTATAGCCTGCATAGCTTAACCCACAGGCTTAAAGATGAACATCTGTTGTCTCCAAGAAACCTGTGCCAACTAGAAATCATTCACTAGCAGTATTGTTAAGCCAAACCACAGGAAATATTAAAAGAACGTCTTGACATTTTTTTTCAAAGGAAATTCAAGGGACATTGAATCAATGTAATTATATCACAAATTATATAACATTTGCAAAGTTTGTTATGTTTATTTGTACAACATATGATGTCTTAAGCAAACGTGAGCTGTCCATGACCTAGGAGTTTCTATCCATGTGAATAGCTCACTGAACCACCTAGAACCCTTGTCCCACTGTAGATTAGCGGCACCTCTTCGACCATGGACCTACTTTGCACTAGTTTATTAATGGTTGATAAATCCAGAGAAGTAAAATACTTTCTCGGAGCAAATCCGAATGTTACGGAGGGAACATACACTGACAGAGGGGGGGGATCTTCTGAAATGTATTGCATGCAATGGGAAGCGCGTTATACTGGTGTCTCTATAAACATTATATAAATAAGTCTGCCTCAGAGTACAGTGAATATTAGGGCTTCTAAAATGAATTCAGTTTGCCAAAACATAAAATAAAGCCTCTTTTGCCATGTTCACAGATGGACGGTTTAAGATAAAAGTTTTAACTAACTCCTTACCTAGTACCATTTCATGCTGCGTGCTTTCTACCTGTAAAACTTTTGTTTTGTTTTTAATTGAGGCAAAACTCCTTTTAGAAAGACACAATGTGTTTTGTTAGTGTTCCCAACATATATGATACTTGTTTCTTTGCATGACCCGTCTACCTACCCAAAGAATTTTTTTTTCCCTTATAAAGTGTTCTCATTGACTGCACCTTTACACATATCCTCCGCCCTCTGATCTCGAATAAGAGTTAAATAATTATTAATGTTACTAGAAACCCGAGTTTTTCCTTTACAAAACAAAAAAAAAACTCATTTGCAGCCTCAAGTCCCTGTGTTATGATCAGAGAGGGGTCATGTCTCAGGAAGCTGGTTAATGTCAGTCAGGTTTGTATCATTTAGGATTGCACGAATCGCCTCTAAAGTCTCAGTCTGCCGAATCCGTTCCAACTGCACCTACGAGGAAGCAGGAAATGTAGGGTGAAATAAATTTTCATCAAAGAGTACTTACCAACACAAATATCCAGGAGCAGAAATATGTGACACTTTATCTACTAACGAGTAATCAGCACATATTGTACTGTGTTGAGTGTTCATATATAGAGTGTCTTGGGCTTCTCGGCTAACATCTACAATACCAAGGAACGCACAGACTCATGGACCTGAACGTTCTACAATAATGCTATAGGCGGTTTTTAAACTAAACATTCGTAGTTATTATTTTATTTAGATTATAAAGACAAAATGATTAACCAGAACTAAAGTGTTAATACATGTATGATACTGGCTTAGGCTGCTTGTTTACCTGCAGGGTCTGAGACAGCTTTACAAAGTCTCTCTGTACTTGCTCACTCACGTCCAGCTCGGTCTGTAGCCGCTGGGCTTTGTCCTTTTCTTCAAAATAAAGCTGCTCTAAGCTTGCCTGAAAAGAAGTGTTTTATTCCAATTTTATTAACACCATAAACAAACATTTTGCAATCATGCGTTCATGTTCTTGTTCTGTAAAGTGCCTCAGCTGATCAATGGCCTGATTTATGTTCAGCCACATCTACTGATACCCCAAATACATATATTTTTTAATGTTCTAAGGGGGTCACAGCCATGCTTTACATATTACACATTTACTTTTAATACATAACGGCTTTTGGGATTTGGGAGTACCGATTTTTGTTATACATATTTTTTCTTTATAGTGGAAAAATTGTATTTTATTTTGATTTTTTTGTTTTAATTTTTGCACTGTCCCCAATCATTTTTTTTTATTTCATTTATAATGCCCTTTCTTTCCCTTAATTTATTTTTTTACATTTTTTGGAAGCTAGAGAAACAATTTCTCCTCCTAATTTGTTTGTGCTGATCACACTGCAATCAGGGCTCCATAGTCCTGCATTGCAGATTGCAATACTTGCGACCAGCCAGCAGGGGAGTGTTGGGAGAACCCAGAGAGTCTAGAAAGATCCTGCTGAGGCTCTCCTGTTTTTAAATGAAGGGGAGGTGTACCACACAGGTTAAGAGCCCCGAGTCTAACCAGACCCCTTCACACATCATTCAACAGAGCAAGCGATGGAAGTGACTGGTGGCGAGTACATTAAATACTGGGAGATTAATTTGGTCCTGTGCATCTACTGCAGGGCACTTAGCTGGCAGGTAGAAGAAAGAAAAATGCCCTTGGGGGATTGTGTAGAACCCCCAATGCATTTGCAAAATGGACCACACTAAAATGTAATGGATCACCAAAGATAACATATGCATTAATGCACATACGATGGCTGTAGTGTTTTATAACTATCACTTTTAATAATTCAGGATACACGTTAAGATTAACAGGGGGGTCAAATAATATTACATTCAACATTAAGTCTATTCCATATATTACCACTTTCTCACTCAAAGATATTTCACTTTTCCTTCTATCTGCATGAGCGCTCCAAAATAAGAACGGCATCATTTTAACAAGCTTGTGTACTTGCCTTGCTTGCAGTCTCTTTCCTAAGCTGATCTTCAAGGGAGTTCTTGAGTGCCAAGACTGATTGAAGTTCCTGTGTTTTTTCTTGCAAAGTTGCCTCTAACTGTGTAACAAAAAATATTGGAATTTGTTCTCTCATCGCTATTTTATGTCAACTGGCATAGAAACTGACATAGCAACCAGAAAGCCACCTAAAAAAATAAAATAAAGGGTTCTGCCACAACTCATTTGAGATCTTAGCATACTACTGAGTTTAACAGCTGAAATCTCCTTCATCTACTACACTAGCACCACCAAGACAATATGGGATCAAAGAAATAACTAAGGTGCTCACAATGCATTTCAGGCAATGGCTTTATTCAGGAAATTAACTTGTAGACTCCAATCACGTAGAAGACATGTCTACCTGTGTATTGTGTTTGGGTCCCTAAGTGTGGAAATGTGCTTGACCCAGGATACAGACATGTAAAATAGTATCCACACAATGGAGAACTAGAATGTTCCTTTAAAAAGGAAGGAATGGCAACGTGTCAAGAGACATATTATACAACTCAAAAAATTAAGTAATCATGTAATAAAGAGTTAAGAGAAAGAAAAACAAAGTAATATTTAAGCTTACCTGTTCTTTTTCTGCCTTTACCCTGTCCAGTTCCATTTTTAAACTTGAAATTGATGCTGTAAAAATAAATAACATATATATATATATATACACATATATACACATATATACACACACACACATATATACACACAGAGATAATTGTAACACCACACCTAAGAACATTAGAAATAAAAAAATGACTTGACTACTTGACTATTTAGTTGAAAATACTGCAACAAAAAAGAATTTAGTACACAAACTACTTTCATAATCATACATAAAGCTTGGTCATACTCATGTCATGTGGCTTCAGTTTGCATTGTACACAATTCCCAGTGAGCCAAGAGAAAAAATGTTCTGCTCTTTTTAAATATACCAGTCCAACCGTAATTGTAACAATGACTGTCAAGCATTTTCTTTGGGAAATATGCTTTCATATTGTGAGTACAGTACATATATTTATTTCACGCACAAAACGCATAAGTTTTCTAAAAGGACAGTGAATGCAACTGCAAATACATGGTTAGGAAGCATACAAGACAAGCAAACACGCACAAAACTAGCTTAAAAAGATAAACCCCTACTGCCATCTCAGCCACTACTCTACTATACAGTACAGCGTTACTTGACATAGTATGTGTATGAAAAAAGGCAGCTTTCCAGCTATTGTGAAACTACAACCACAATTATTATTATCTTTTATTTATATAGCACCAACAGTTTAGGCAGCGCTTAATGCAGTACATATATTCAAGGGGTATGACAAGACAAGAATTGACAGACTAAGACAAACCAATACATTAGGTGGAGAGAGCCCTGCTCGCAAGCTTTCAATGCCCCAGTTTGTCCCTTTAAGACTTATGGGAGTTTCAGTTCAGACAGGAGAGCTACTCCTGGAACACAATAGTAAGTTATTTTTTTTAGTTATGACATCCATCGGCTTAAACAATATTTGCTACGTGCTGCCCAATATGTTAAGTGTAGGTGCTCAACTGCATATATTTGTCGGCATTCTGTCGTGCGGTTTACGAAATACATTTTTAATAACAGGATCTGAAAAATCTGACTACCAAGAGGTAATGCTAACAGGACCCCAAATATTATACACACGCCAGTGCAAAGATAACTCCTACCTTCTATGATGTCTGCATATCGAGCAGAGAGAGGGGAAAAGAAAAAGGACAGAATACACACAAGAGAACAAAACAGAAATATATGTGTAAGAAAGGAATTTAAAAAGATCATACACAGTGCATAGAAATCAATATTTAGATTATCAATTACCTAAAAATGACATTTATAATTCTAGACCATACTTGTTATACATATATAGACACACACAGCTAAAGATACAGGGGGTTAATAAGCACATGCTTCATGGGACAATTTATTATAATAGACATTGTAGTACTACCTATTAGTATGCTTACCAATTTCCTCTTTGCAATTCTCAATCTCAGTCTGAAGCGTTTCTTCAATATTCTCTTTTTGACACTGCTCCGCTTGGATCTGTTCTTTTAAGAAAAGGATTTCTGCCTTCAGCTTCTCTTCAAGATGGTCCGCCGCAGTCCGAACACTTACTATATGTTCACGGTACTTTAGCACCAGTTCATGGAGATCCTAAAATTGAATCAAGAGGCCAAAAATATCACCATGTGGGTGAAGATGTTTGTTTCACCTTCATTTATGTTCATTATCTAACGCAAAAGAGAATTTCCATGGCCACTGAAATTGGTACAATCTAGATTACCACAAACGCTGCAAATCTTTCGTAGACATTAGTGATGGGGCCACTGGACTGGACTGTTCTGCGCTGAAGTACATAGACATCAAGCTCTCCTACACAATCTTGTGCCCAAAGGTGTTATGCTGCAATAAGTAGGCTTGATACATTTCACTTTTTCACAATGACAACTTGAATGTCCCCTCCGCACAAAGAATCACCTGCTAGCCCCTAACCCCTGATCATGCACAAGGAAAAAAAAAAAGTTACCTCGACTGTTTCTGGTAAGATAAAATTCTCAGCCTGCTGAAGAGAAACATGTAGCCCATGCTTTCCTTGTAGACTCTCATTATCCTTCTGTAATCGGATTAGTTCTTCAGATACTTGCTCCCGAGACTGCATTAATACCGCCTTAAAATATATATAAACCATGAATAAACATTTGTGCTTTCTTGGGCATATTTCATAAATATATTCTAGGCTGCACACTACTCAAGGTCAATAGAATTGCAAAAGCCAAACAACGGCAACTCGGTTTGGGCAAATAGGACCAAACCGTACAAGGAGTATGTGACAAAAATACCCGAGTCTCACACGTTTACTCATTTGTTGATGGATATCAACAAAAGCTAGCGTCTGATATTACGGGTAGGATAACAAGCATATAACTAAAATATGAATAGAGAGTGTTCATAACATTACACATTCTTCTTATCCCTGAACATAATTTACGCTTATGTTTGTGATTGATTTTAATCATTATAAGGCCAAGTTGCTTAAAATATATCTTTTTGCATTGTATATAGTCAAAAAGGCGGCACTCGGTACAATAAGGATTTGTATGGAAGGTGGTTTTTACCCCTTGAGTGCCATTGTTTTAATTGAGCCATACACTGGGATATCAGGAATCACGGACAGGGGGAAAGTTGGGATAATGGGAAATGGGCCGCATCCATGATGCAATTCCATTTTATTTCGGTAAGTCAGAAGGGAGAGTGAATGGTCAGGAGAAATAAAAAAAAAAAAAAGGTAGGTCAGCATGTCGCTGTGTTGTAGTTGACACGAAAAAGGAGGCAAACATGAACATGTTTTCGGTGGAAGAATTACCATTTGTTCCTGAACACTTCTTTTTGCCACTGAGAAGGCCTGTTGCAATTCACTGAGCTGTGTTTCAGACTCCTGAGCTCTAAGCACAAGTGTAGATATCTGGAAGGACACACAAAACACTGATTTCAAATGTTATTAAAAACACAACTACAACCACAACTCTTTAAGCATAAAATACAATGCCATATATAGTCAGGGTCTGACAAAACCCCAGGCGCCAGGTCACCATGGCAACCAGGCACATAGGGTTTTGGGGACTGCTGTCATCAGCACTTCACCTGCTCCATTGAAGCCACTGGTGCGGGGGATGCCCCTGCGCATCTAAGTATGTTAATGTGTGCGTGTAAATAACCATGTTACCGTGTGTGTTAGTATCGTTGGGAAAAAAAACATCTCCTACATTTTTTGGCTGGCTCACAGGACCAAACCAAATGGGTTGATACCGTGTACACGGTAACGTAAGTAAGCATTAACAAACAGTTTGTTGCAATAAACTTTCTTTAACTGCACAGAGGCTGCCATAGTTGTAATGAGATAACACAAGTGTCTCTGTTCAAACCCCATGCTTAGCTGATTGACTAATGAAAGTCTATGGAGGGAAGCAGAGTGTAGGGCCGGATGAACGAACCATTGTAATGTTAATCAGCGTTTGCCTAGTAGACAGGGCTAAGATAACTAATCTAAAGCGCATAAAAATATTTTTTTGAAAGTTATTGTTAACCTAATACTAGTAAGAAAAGTAAAACATGGTGGGAGTTCCCCTTACAGGAATTACAAAAAGGTGTTAGCTGTAATTTACAAAAGACTCCTAAAGCAAATCTGTAGCCCACACTGCATTTCGGATCAATAATAGCAGTAAAACTGAACATGGAGTCACAACTGCTGTTTGTCTGTAAAAGGTAATAAAAGTTAAGCAATCCTCGTCTGTCTTTACCAACAGTGCTACAGATTGGATCCTTTGGTTTATGGAATTGATTGCCGCACAGACGTATACACCGGCAGTGGAATGCAACAGTAAAAGGTTTTTCTACGCCTCGAGTAAAACTTAACATAGCTAGTCTTATTTTTCATTTTTTCTTTGTCGCGATGTTAGAGTTAAAAAGAGATCAAGAGGTATGAAAAAGAAAGCAGTTCTGCGAGTTATTGCCTTGACTTTTAGCTGGCTAACGGCTTCAAACACGCACACACAAAGCACAACTTTTACCATGAATATTCTCAATGTCACACAATTACGCACCTGGGCGCTGGTATCCTCTGTGTTTTGCTTCATGTAATCCTCCAACTCCTGCTTGTCTTTCAAGCTCTTCTCCAGCTGGTCATTTGCTTGCCTGAGCATCATTTGCAGCTTCTTAACCTGATAATTACAACCACAGCAGCTTTGGCTTCCAGTCACAAACACTACAATATCATTACGGAACAAGACACAATAAATGACACTGTATATGGAAAGGCAGAAAGCTGTGATAATAGGAAGCAATTCTGTAACTGAATCATTAGAGGCAACCTTTCCTTCTTGTACAGATACGGATGTGGATGCCAACAATGTTACTTTGCTCCACAATTACTAAGCAGGGATTTTTAGTACCACAATAAGCATTCTCTCATTGCTCTCTTAATGGTGAATATTACTTTTCATTTCTTTTATTAGACTAAATCTAAATAAAGGGAGCCAAAGATGAAAGAGTTAAAGTAGTATAAACATTACAATATATAGAAAGAGCCAACCCTCACAAGATTCTTTGGCAAGAATGGTTCATTCTGAATAATACATAGTTTAGTGAGAAAAGTGTTTACTCTCACTACAAAACACACTTATAACTCACTCAAATTAGGACCTATAAAAGAACTATACTGGGATTTGCCTGGCCCTGCTAAAGGCGACGGCAGCATTGACTCCTCTTACTTTGTGCCTGCAGGAGTCAGCCTGTTCTGAAATACTTTGTCTACCAATTAGACTTAACATAATTGTGATATTAACACATTAAGTCTGCAGGCTTTAAAACCCACAGGATCCTGTATTACAAAACAATGCACTGCTTATTAGAATAAGGTCTGATGCAGTCTCAAGAGAAAGCAACCGATAAGAAAATACAAGATTTGGGTCCCAAAGAGGGACTCTTCCATTTCAAACACATATCTTCATACTGATGGTAGCTATGCCACAGTGGACTATGTCTGTCAGAGGTAATGCAACAGCCTGCCATCTGAAGCTTTAATCAGAGCATTATAATAAATCTCTTCTAAATGATATTTCAATAGCAGAACAACATCCCTGCAAAGTGTCAACGAGAAAAACTATGGACAATATAATGTATTTTGCTCCATACTAGATGGAATCTACACTAGAAACAGGCAAATGCTGTAACAGCACAGGCGCCATAGGACTACACTCGCTCTGGTTTATATCAGAAAGTTTGAAGATTAATGCCCTTACTTGATCTCTGGTTTCTGCCTCCTGGCCCTGGATCCCTTGCAGCTGCTTCTCATAGTTTGAGCACATATCACAGCGTCTGCCCAGCTTATTCCCGGCATTCTGTACCTGAAAAAATGCCAAATAGCAAGGTTGGTGAGATTTTGTACAATCTGCCTTGAGTATCCACTGGCAGGTGTACAACGTTGGTTATAGTGGGGTTAAAGATGATTAAAGAGTACTACACCCCCATTGTGAAGGGTCACAGACTAAGATTTTAAAAGAATATTCAAAAAGGTCTTTTTAGCAGAATTGATATGCTATATTGCCAAATAAGATATGACCATTCCTGTACTTACGCAGTTCCTGGCTCAAAACAAGATTATTCAAAACACTGAAATGATTAAACACACTGGCAAAAGAAGAGCCCAACTGCTTGCTTGGACATTCTTTTCTATAACAGTGATGGTGTATGGAATTAAAGAAATCCAGTTGATTTTGAAAAACTGTTTTATGTAAATGTATTTTGTATGTGTGTTTCTACACAAAATTATAATGCTAATTATATATAAAAAGGAACATTCTAGAAACTTAGATGTTTCCAGTACCAGGTTGATATCAATTCTTCTAGGTACACTTTCAAAGTGAGGGTATATAGTTTGGTGTATGGTTAAATAATTATACCAAACAGGTGCTAAGGATCACCAATTTAACACGTAGGTTAAAACACAATCAACTGAAACAGCAGCGTAGGAGGAATAAAACCGGGTGACAAACCCAGTAACAAGGTGAGGGTAGTTATACTGCACCGGTAAGGTCCCCATCGACAGAAATGTCAAGGCAGACAGGGTGTTCTAGATGTTCTGTCCGAGTTCCTTTGAAGAAGCTCAAAGAAGCAGGCAATGTCAAGGACTGTAAAAGCAGGGATTGGCCAAGAAAAAAAAAAACCAGTGTAGCAGATGAAAGCCATCATGCTAACTTCCCTTCATAATCTGAAGATGTCCAGCAGCGCCATCAGCTCAGCAACTGTGGGACCCTGGTACACCCATCTACTGTCTGGAGAAGTCTGTCCAGAAGTGGCTATGACTAAATGGATGGTGGTCATCCATTTTTATTATCGATTAGTTGGTTGTTCGATATGTTGGTCTGAATACAGCACACACTATTGCTGTAAAGTTAAAGTCTAACTTACTTCAGAGGATCCAAGCTGCTGTAAGGTATATATCAACCCCCCACATCCTTCAGTCTGATCTGGTCGCCAGTCTCTTATTCCATCATTAACTACCCCAGTCCCTTCATTAATCCTCTCCCACCCTCTGGACAGCAAATAAAACTCCCTGTCCCCCTCCCTCCATTCGGTCTGATCCGATCCAAAGTATCTCACTCTCATCCAATCATTAACTCCCTCCCACTCTCCAGTCTGCAAATAAAATAAACTTTCTTTCCCCCACCCTTTGGTGTGATCTGGACCCAAGTCTCTTGCTCGTCCCATCATTAACCACCTCTCACCCTCTGGTCTGCAAATAAACTTCCCATCCCTCCCTCCCAGCCTTCGGTCTGATCCGGTTCAAAATCTCTCTCTCATGCCCTCATTAACTCCCCAATGACCCTCATTAACCCCCTTACACACTCTGGTCTGCAAATATAATAAACTTCCTCCCTTCCACGCTTTGGTCTGATGCAGTCCAGAGTCTCGCCCTCATCCCATCATTAAATCCCCAGTACCCCCCATTACTCCCCTCCCTCCAGTCTACGAATAAACTCCCCATCTCTCCCTCTCTTCCACCCAGTCTCTCATCCCATCATTAACTCCAGAATAAACTCCCTTCCACCCTTTGGTCTGATCCGGTCCCAGTCTCTCTCTCTCTTATCCAATCTGATCCCCTTATTAACCCCCTCCGGTCTGCAAGTTAAATAAACTCCCTACCACCGTTCGGTCTGATCCGGTGCCCAGTTCTCATTATGAACTTCCTGGGTCCCCTGTTGCAAGCAACAGTAAAGCATTGTGTGAGTTCCTTGCAAATCAGGGGCTCCATTTCTGCAAATGGAGATGAGGATCTGGTCGGAACTAATGGTTTCCTCAATACTGAGAATACCGGCAGATAATTATCCATCATATAATACCACCAAGGAGGCATCTAATTGGCTCTAAATGTATGCCGCAGCATGATAGTGACCCCAAGTATACAGTTAAGTTAATAAGAACTATCTTCAGGGTAAAGAACAAGGGGTCCTGGAAGTGATGTATGGCCCCCACAGAGCCCTGATCTCAACATCGAGTCGAATCATTCTTACGTTACAGTATTTCCCCACACATGCCTAAAACTTGTGCACTACTGTATGTGTACATACATACACACACGTTAATGTTTTATGATTTTAATGTATTGTAGGGGGTTGCATTCTCATGTTTACTATGCTGTCTTTGTGCGCAAAAACAACCCTACCAGAGACAATTTCCAGCTCACCTCTTTCTGTAATAAATTCCACTCTGTCTCGCTCACAAGTCGATAGCCAGAAGGCGAGACGTATGCACATTCAGTGCTCTGTGTAACACTTGAGAGAAGAGATGCGGTTTCCTCTTGCTCAGGAGTCATGGCTTTTATTGCTTTCTCTTGATCTTTGGTTAACATAAATCCACTTGGCATTTGCAGTGATCCAAGGGAAGAAGTGTCAAAGTTCTCAGTTGTAGAGTCTGCTCCAACCAGTGGCCCAAAATCAGACTCCTCCAGGTTTCCAGCTGATTTTGCTTTGTTGTTAAATCCTAATGTTTTTGCTTGCAATGGCCCAGAAGTCCCTAAGCTGTCAGTTGACTGAGCCCTTCGAAGTCCATCTTTAAATAAGTCTTCTTGTTTAAAAGACTCCCCTTCATGCAGGACTATGTCTGCATCTAAGGAATGAATTGAGCCATGCGTACTATTCAAAAGGTCCTTAAAAAAAAAAAAAGGAAAAGCTGAATTAGCTGAAGAAACGGCAATACATACAATGTTTAGAAAGGAAAAACAAAGTTATCGTTGTGTTTTCAAGAGCAGCCTTATATATGTTTTTGCTCTTGATTAATTATGCAAAAGAATAATTCTTGCATTGATGCTTTGTGTATTTCATCATTGTAGCTCCCAAAATAAAGAATACAGCTAAAAGTTATTTTTTTTGCATTCCTTATGTTTCAATTCAATTAATTCTCTTTTCTTTTTAGAATTATAACAAATGCAAACTCAACACAACCAAAAATCAACCTCTTTATTTTGCAGGTTTGGAAGGGAATCATCCTGGGAGGATACTCCTAGCGATTTCAGATTCTCTGCCCCTCTTCTTTGTTTCCTTTCTTTTCTTCTCATTCGTTGCTCATCTTCATGCTAAAAAAAAATAAAAAAATATGAAAAACGACCAATACACCTAATCATATTACATTTTATGGTACTCATGCCGCATATTAAAGAGCCAGTACACTTCTAAAACACTGGCTTCTCTGATAGAAGCCAAGGTCATTTTTCATCTTAAATCTGAATATTCTATTGGATCTACTGAGCTGATGCTAAAAGAGCTCTCTGTTCATCCTGCTCCTGCAGTGAGGATTGCTCTGATTGCCCCATAAACAGTAGAGGGGATATAGTTAAGATCCCCTCTCACAACCCTGGTTAACAAAACATGTAACTGAGCTTCCAAAATACAAAGCTGACTTCTCAAAATAAGGAGGGGAGATTTTATAATAAATAAGGACTGTACAGCCCTCTAAATATGTTCCTTCAAACCTGGTCTTTCCTCTTTCTCTCTTCTACTTGTCGCAGTTGCTCTGTGGTCAAGACGGATTCCATGCGCTTCATGTCCTGCATCATCAGTCGCTGAGACTCCAGGAACTGGTCGTTTGCTTTCTGCCATGTATGTTTCAGCTGGTTGTGCTGCTGCCTCTCCTCCTCCAGAAGATGGCAAACTGAACGAACAGAACAGAAACACCTGTAACTATGATGCAACTTGCACCTGTTTACTTTGAGTTGTCATTGAGCATTATCTACCTAGCATTTAAAGGTGTGATCACATTGCTTCTCTGGCCCCTAGAACCACTTTGTCTACAACAGAACCCTATGAGTTACCTTACACAAGAACTGTTTTTCCTTGTAATGCTCATTACGCATGTTAAGCACTGGGTTGTGATGTCATATCCCCATCCCCTACCTCAGCAGGTTATATGTTGAAGAAGAGGTAATGCGAAACAGGGTAAACGGGCCAATTCCAAAAAGAGATCCCTAATCTATCCAACCAGCCCATTGAGCAGCAGTAGAATATAGAGCCCAATCTCTCAATATGGCTACCTCTTCTAGACCATAACACATACCTGAACAGCAATGCGGTGTATAGTGGATATTTGATAGTTCCTGAGCTACTCAAATGCATGGCCAGCCTTTTTTGTAACCCAAATTATACCATAGTATATTGATGTAATGAAATAATTCACATTTACAGCCAGTGTTAAATGCATTCCAATACAAATTACCTTCATGTAGTTCTTTCCTCAATTTTTCAGCATCTTCCTGGAGTACAGATTTTTGTGTATTAAGAACCGCTACATACATTTCTAGATCAGTCCGACAAGACTTCTCAGCTTCAAGATAATGATTCATCTCTTTAACCTGGCAAAACAAACAAAATATGTAAATCAACGAATAGTGTGAGTTATCACAAGAAACAGATTCTACTTATTGAGACTTCTCTTTTCCCTGTTATTACCTCAGTGGCACAACACGCGAGAGACAGACTCCTGCCTCATAGGAAGAGAGGACTCAAAGAAAAAAGGTACAAATAGCCCCCCCACCCCTCAAGGGCCTTCTCAATGGATAAAAAGGAACTCTCGAGGAAGAGAAAAGCACAACAGGCTTCTGCAAAAAAAGTAACAGGGTTTATTATTAAAAAACAAAATGGAGGGGAGAAGAACCCAAGGTAATACCAAGGAAATACCAGGGAAAAGAGTAGACTATGTCTCCCTGCCAACCATGGTGGCACAAAACATGAGATTTCAAAGACAAAAAAGGGATGAGAAACACAAAAATGCATTTATGAGAATCAGACACTGCCATAAACACAACAGCCTTCTACCGAAAGACAGTTCTTTCTTACCGATAATTTCATTTCCTGACACCAAACGGCAGCATACAGATAAGATGTAGGAAGCAAGATAAACTAGGGTTAGAATGCTTCACCACTGCCTGTAAAACTTTACAGCCAAAAGCAGCCTCCTCAGAGGAAAAGGACATTAAGCCTATAATACTCTAATGACCATGTGGCATCTCTACAGATCTGAATCAGGAGAAGCCTTTTCAGCCCAGGTAATAGCCATGGTTCTTGTGGAATGGGCGGTAATTCCAAACGGAGGAGGAAGATAAGACGCTTTTTGTCTCTAACCCATCCAGGGATTGAAGAAAAAAAAAAGGGTTTAGGCGGCAGAGGTGGTGCAGCGGTGGTACAGACAAGCTGCCTGGGGGCAAAGGTGGCACTGTGGGATATGTTTGTGAAGCTGGGGTGCCCTGGGGGAATTGTCGCACCAAGGGCCTGTGTTTTCTAGTTACGCCCCTCATTTGCCAAGTGGGCACATGAGCTTGACCACACAATAAAATATATGGGGCTGGTGTCCAAATACGTCCAGGGCTGCTTTTCATTCCCAGTCCAGCCCTGGTGAAGACTCTTGGAACCGATGAAAGTCAGAATGTAAGAGCTCGTAGCACGAAGTAGAGTATAGAGCGAACACTTGGAACAGCAAATCCTAAAAATTGTCTGTGAAAGAGCTGAAGAAGAATACGTACATTTTATATCTAGGGACTCCATGAAATCTCCTCTTTGTAAAAGATTTGCCACCGATGAAAGGGACTCAATGAAGTCTTCCCTTTTTTACCATTGTGTTTACTGAAGACAGGTTGAGGATGCGAAGCAAGGCTCTGTTTGGTTTTTGAACTAAAATATCCTGGAGTAAGTGCCTATCTTCGGCACTCTGGACACGAGAGCAGACTGGTAAATAGAACAGTTTTGGAGGTTGGTAAAAATAGAATTGGTATCCTTCTGTACGTGGGCAAAGCATTCCTCTGTCTCCAGTAGAAAGGTACCATTGATGTTGAAAATAAGGACAACCTTCCTCCGGTAGCCGGAAGTCAGAACTTTATCACCTCTTTTCTATAAGAGGAGCGGAAGAGACAGAATTTCTTACCGTAAATGTCTTTTCCCCGACACCAAGGGGCAGTTTACCCTTGGGTTTCTTCCTTGCTCCTTCGGGCAGGACAGGAAACTGAAAGAAAAACGGAAGTTAAGTAAACTTCCCTCACAAAACCGCCCCTTCCTACCGGCATAAATTCCGCTGGCAACAGAAACTCCCCAGAAGTAAAAATCCAGACACAGAGTCCAGAACAAAATTTATTTATTGGAGAGGAAATCAAGTGCTACCACTTGGTGTCCTGGAAAAGAAATTTACGGCAATACATTTTGTCTTTCCCAAGCGGCAAGACACCAGGATGTTTTTAGCCTGTAATGTTTTGTGAAGGTGTGTAGAGATGACCTTGTGGCGGTTTTACAGATCTGGTCAGGCGAGGCAGCCACAGCAACAGCTCTAGTAGAATGGGCCGTAATAGAGAATGAAGGAGAGAGCACTTCCAAACCAAAAGGTAGTTTTAATAGTACCGTTTAACCATCGAAAAATGGACAACTTGAAAGTCCTGAACCCATTTTTGGCACCAAAACACAGGACAAAGATCAGATTTTCGAAACTAAAGACCTATCCAGATAAAAACAGACATTTACATTCAAGAAGTGAATTTTTTTCTCTGATGGAGAAACAGCATTTGGACAGATGAGCGGCAACACAACTTCCTTGCAGAGGGGATCCAAAGGTGAACACCATCTGGAAAACACTTCACCATATCCTGTTATAAATGATGGAAGTAGACGGCTTAAGAATTTCAATGAGATCAGGTAAGAACTATACTCCATTCAGCAGTCATGCCGTTAGCTGCCATGATCTTAATACTTTGAGGGAAACTTCAGTATGTTCCAATATGTCCAAAACCTTCCCAAATGAAGATCGGTGAACTAGGCTCTCCAGGGCCAGAATGGCATTACGATAAAGACTCTTGATTTCTCCTCCCGAATCTTTCAAAAAAGCCAGGGAATCAGAGGATCAGGAAGAAAGACACGAATGTCTGGTTCATCTCCTGCCCTTAAAAAAACCCAACCAGGGAAGCTTGAATTTTCTTTGGTAGGCATGAGATCGATTTCTGGCATTCCAAATTTGTGGGTAATTTCTGCCAAACGTCTGTTACTGAACTCCCAAAGGTAAAACCAGCTTGAGAAGCTGTACCAAAACACAATGGCAGGGAACACTCAATTCACCCAAACACATCAGTATACTGCTTTAGGGTTAACTGTTCAGCTTTAAGATTAGAATTTTGCGCCAAATGTGTGACATCATCAGGGCGCATGTGCCTGAACTCTGTCAAACATCATAAAGGTGGTGGATGTCTTTGGCAGTTTCCCTTAGGGGAGGCCGCCCTGGAGTCCACAGGTAGAACTCAGGGTGCGTGCCCGAATAGAAGTCACCTCTGGGGACCTACAAGCTGAACAACTCGGGTAAGTACTTGAAAGAAAAAAACGTGACCTGCCCCTGCCAATGACAGGAAAATACTTGGGAGTTTCTGCTGCCGGCAGAATTTATACTGGTGGGAGCAGGCGTGGGAAGTTTACTTAACATTTTTCCCCCAATTTCCTGTCCTGCCTTAAGGAGCAAGGAAGAAAACCCTACGGTATACTGCCGCTCGGTAAAAGGGGAAAGTTTTGTTCTAAGGGATAGTGTTTTGTCATTGGACAACCACTCAATTTGATTATCTAAATGGGAACCAAAGAACCTGCCTTCTTCAAAAGGAATAGAAAAAAAGCTGTGCTTAGAGGTCAAATCCCCAGACCAAGCTTTTAACTATAGGCCATGTCTAGCAACAGTAGAAAGCCCCATGAATCTGGCTGTCGGACAAGTAGCTTCTGAGGCATCACAGAGAAACTCATTAGCCAGTCTAATATTTTCTAGGAGTTTAGAAATCAGATCCTTTGGACCTTGTGAGCACAAAACGTCTTCTCTCCTCCTAATGCAAGGTAAGCACTTCTAATAGCACAGTCTGCCTTTTCTGGCCATGAAGAAGAATCTTCTAAAGACACAGGAGTACATTTTCCCAAGCGAGACACTATGGCATCAAGAGTAAAATGCGATTCTAAAATTTTAGTGTCTTTATTTTCTAACAAAGACTTTGAAATAAGCTTTATCTGGAAACTTCCATTCCATTTGCATCGCTGCTTTAAAAAACAAGATGTAAAGAAAATGATTATGAATGATAAAGGAGTTACACTGAATCAATGTCTCCTCATACTCCATTACAGATTTAACAGCCTTAATTAAAATGGCTAGATGCTCAGTTATTTCTCCTTGATCAGAGAGTGACCTATATTCGCTCATTTTAACACTAGCATAATCAGAGGATATTGAGGAAAAATCCTCAATTTGAAAATGAAAAAACAGGTGCCTCTTTAAGGCTTCAAGAGCTGTGCCTATCTCAATGGCATGGAGCACCTAGACCACCCCGAAACAGTTCCGCCACTGCTGGAAGGAGAAAACAGAAAAAACTGGAGTGGTTCCACCTGCGCCAGTGCCCAAGGGATGACATATCTTGATGCTATCATACTCCCTAAAAGTGCCATAGCTGTCCGTAAGGTTGGTCTCTTTCAAAAGTGAATCTGATGTATAAGCTGTCAGTTTTTCTTTTGCTTGTCCTAAGGTAAAAAAAACCCAAAAAAAAACCCCCGCAGACGTGTTGACAATAAAGCACAGGTAGGTAATACGCCTGGAGGGAACGAGATGAGATTTTTCCCAGTTCACCAGCCATCCTAATTTCTAAAGAACGAAGATGGTGATGATCGTGCTGTGACTGAGAACTCGCATGCAGGAATCGTCTAGGTAAGGGATGGCAGATATACCTAGACTCCTGATATGGCTTGCTACCACAGAAAGTATTTTCATAAATAATCTTTGCGCAGCCACCAGGCCGAATGGAAGGGCTTAAAACTGAAAATGATTAACATTGGATTAACTGGGGCATCCAGTGTTTGCCACCAGCAGCCTAACAAAGTCTCCAATTAAGCCCCAAACAGGACTTTCCCTGAGAAAGGAACAATCAATTAATCAATCTGACAGTGTCAGTTTTCCAACCCCCTAAGCCATAGCGCTCTTCTAGCTGTGACAGATAAGGTCAAAGCCTTAGCACACAAGCAAATATTTTCCAGAAATATGTCACATAAGAAAGCAACAGCCAATCTGACAGCAGAAATATTTTTTAAGATGCTTTCTCTGGGAGCTTTGGCTGCCAGGCTGCCTTACAATCTGAGCTAGTCAGGCTCTAACAGCTCTGGATACATAGGCAATTTTCCCAAGAAAATTTTGGACTAAGTGACGTGGTAGTGGGCAAAAGTGCCAGGTAGAGCACTGCAAACCTGCACAGGAGGTAGGAAATCCTTTTTTTTGCGAATTGCAGCATCTGGCAATACTGATCAGCCTGACCAGGGGCTATAAGGTCCATGATTACCACCAAACTAGAGGTCTTAGCCAACACACACAGACCCAGCCTAGGGTGTGAAAAAAATAAACAGAGCATCAGTCTGAGTCCTTGAGGAGGTGGGGGAGCTAATTGTACCTCTTTCTTTTAGAGACCTGCCTACCTAGAAGGTAAAATAACATTAGCTTGGCTTTACTATAGTTATAGATAAAATGGCAGGAATAATACTATAAATAAAAATAAAAGTGGTGTCATTCAGCCTCCCACACCAAAAGTATAATCCCAGCAAAGCCCTTAAAATGGTTTCAGTTCTGAAACTGCTCAGAGGAACTCTTCCACTGGGTATCTGCTGACCAAGTCCCCTTCATTCTGTGTTATCAGTGATCTGTGATGTAGGGAGAATACAACAAAGGTGTAAAGCCTACATGACAGCTACAGACTGCCCTTCATGTTACAGTGTATGTTTAGTTTGGCCACCTTTGATGCCTCCAGCTCTTTTATTTTCTCCTCGGCTTCTGTCAGTTTTTCATTCAAAGCCCCAATCTCCTTCTCCATGGGCATTACAACTGAACGCAGCTTCTCAGCGTCCTCCTGGGCCTAAAATCAAAATACATTGTTAGTATCCCGAAAACCAGATTCAGACTGAGCGTGTAAGGCTATAATTCTTTAAACCAGATAGATCAATGTGTACAAGGGGACTAGCAATTCATGTATTGGTTGTCTGGCCACTGACTGAATAGAAAATGTTATCCAAGCTCTGCTTGTGTTGGTGAGAATGTGCCTTTGCTCTACCAATAGAAGGACTTATGCCATTTTGCTCCTTTTTGATAGTACAGGCCATATGTACTGGAAGCATTAGTATCGGCAGCCATGTGTCCTCCACACCTTTTGCTGAAGGCCAACTACCACTGTATGCTGCTTAAATCTTAAACAAGATCAAGGACTGATTTAAGATCCACGTCTTACATCAACAAAAAAAGGAAAACTAGATGGCCAAAACAGCTCCCATCTGCCATCAAATTCTGTGTTTCTGTTTCTAAAACTCTCAGTAATGTCATTCAGATTCTAATATCACTGGAGAGAACCAACTTTTTGATCAGGAGACACTGCAGCTAAAACAGCTTAGAACACTGGAGAAGATGGAATTATTTCTAACTCTGCTCATGATACCCTAATCTGTACGTACAGTTTTAATAAAATGAGTTTCAAAAAGGTCAAACCTATATGGTGGGGCTGACCTTTTAACTGGCATTTAAACTATTTAGTCCCAAGACAGCGAATGGCAATCTATGAACGTGATGTATTCTCATTCAGCAAACCTTTTTCATATCATTCTCTAGATTCTCCTCTTGTTGACCGTCAGACAGTCGTCTCCTGAGCTCTGCAATCTCTCTCTCGACAGATTCACGGTACTGACCCCACTGAGCACGCTCTTGCTCCAGCCGATGATGGAACTGCAGTTCGTAGTCGCGTATGGTCTCTAAAAGCAAATTTGGTGAAAGAAGGGTTAATTCGCTAAAGCTAGAGTTGGTAGGACAGTTGTGGTTTCAACTTCCTGAATTCACTATACTTAATAACAGGTCAGCCCCTGCAAATTTCTGTGCAAGAAAGACTGAGCTGGCCCTGTGTGATGCATGTGTGACTTTCAGGACATCTAACATATGTAAACATGTCGTATAACAGGGCCATAGAAGTCACTGGGGTTAGATTTATCATGCAAAGTGAGATGACTAAATGTCCAGTTTAAGGGGGGGGGGGGTACTTACTCCTGTTCATTCTAGATAAAAAAGATGCACAGCAAGGTTTTGGTAGGTAATATTTATGCCACTTGCTTCTACCTTTCCCTAATTTCACAAGCTGCTTAATTACAATGAATTAAATTCAATACATATCCTCTTATTTAGTGATGCGCCCGTCTCCCACTCTGCATAATCACACACTTTACTCTCCGCCCAATTTAACCCCTTAATGACAAAGAACGTGCGTGTACGGGCTTAAAATACATTGTTTTTAATGGGTTTAGGGACTGCCCATTGTCCTTAAGGGGTTAAAATTGTACGTAAACGATTAACCTTTAATATTCGCCACATCCATATTCCATTTTGTACACTCTTTTCTACCCAAACATCTTGCCATGCGCACCTTTCATGATTGCCTGAAGGGATGCCACTTCTTCCTGCCATTGTTTCTTCACTTCATCAATAGCTTCCTGCTTGGTGGTCTCCGACACAGTGGCTATTGCCTTGATGTTCTCAATGTCTGCCCGTGCTTGTGATAGTTGAACGTTTAGCAGCGCGATCTCTTCTTGGGCAGCCTGTACAGCAGCATGCTGGCGTTTTAGGTCCACTGCAAGGAAAAGAACCGGATGGGTGAACGAAAGGTTTGACCAGAAATGACATAATTACACATGGTCATTAAAGTTTCTCCCATGTAACCTTCATCATGCAGCAGCGCCACAATCTATGCTTTAAGAAAATTTACAAAAAATATAATTTACTGGTCCCTTGCAATTGTGGAGGCCTAAAGGGCTGGCGATGATTTCAGCACCTTTCCTCTTGATTCCTTCTGCACTAGGACTACCCACACACATATAGCTTTCTCAACATTTATATATTCAGTCCATGAGTTAGAAAGGTTTTAATAAATTATACAAAAACACATTATTATTATTTGTATAGGTTGTGCAAACGAATTAAAAAAAAAATTCCAGTTATGCGTTCGCTTGTCCTGATTTTTGAACATGTTTGAGGTGGATTGGAGCAAAGTTGAGAGTTTGGTAGATTGTTAGAGTACAAGAGACTAAAGGATTTATAAAAGGTTATGTAATTTTTCATGTTTTTGAAGGACAGGTATACAGGATAGTTTTGTTTGATCCCCCACATGTACAGCTAAATCAGCAACATTTTGTTTAGGTGCCCTTACACATTGAATGCATTATACAGGGACAACACAGCCCTTTACATGGGGGGGGACTACCAATTTTTCCCTTAATAATGAATAGCGAAGTAAATCAGTCTAAAGCAAACTCACCAGTGCTAATATCAGTCATTTGGCGCTCTCAGCCCATTAAGCTGTCAACATTACTTCTAACAGCTTATCAGTTCATTAATGAGGGACCAGACTGGGACAACAAGGCGGCTATATATAAGAGGGCGCAGGTTATGTTTTTATGCTCATGCAGCACGTGGTCAGGCATATCCAGCCATTGGCAGCACAAAGTATCACTCGGATGGAGCAATGTCCACTGGGCATTTGCCCAGAATGCCAGATGGCTAGTCTAGGACTGTATTAATGTACCCCTTGTATGATTAACTCTTCACATCACCATAAGCCGACAGAGGGAATTAAAAAAATAAAAAAATAAAAATTGTAGTGGGAAGCATGATAGTCATGTAAACGGAAATGGACTTTGAACTTAGGACAACCCTCTATTTAGTGGATCAAGTACAAGAAAAGGATGTACTCATAAGTGGAATCACAAAAACTCTTAAAACACTTAAATAAAAAAAACTAAAAATCTAAGGCAATATTAGTCATCAACCTCACAATAAGGACATTAAAAAAAAAACCTACAAAAAACACAGTATAGCCTTCAGTATACAGCTGATGACATCCTTACAGAATATATTAGAGGACAATCATTTAGTTCACAAATGTGCATGAGTTAACTCCGCTAATCACACACAACTATATGGCAAATGCAGGAAGCGAGAGATAACTCCAAGGGAAATTCAATCTTTTTTTATTCTGACTTGCACTTTGTTATCATCTGTTAGAGGAAACAGCTTTATAAATGTCTGTGTCAGCTCTATTATTATTATCACGCTGAATCAAAGCAGACTTTAAAAGCAGAAAATGAGATTGTAGCTGAATGTGATCAGCTTGGTTACACCTTCATATATCATATACTGTTCTAGGACGCCCAGCTAGTTCAACTTTGGTGTCATTTGACATATTTCACTAACCCTCAAAGTCATAGTGATGTATTGTACTTCTACTAATCTACATATGTGATGGCTTTGCTTCCCCTTCTGTTTACAGCATCAGATAACAGAACCCACCACTGCATAAACTGCAAAAGCTGGCTTGGACCTCCACCCTTCATAGCTCCCGTATATTGCTTGTCACCTACGGCTCATTTAAACGCACTACTGTATGGGTTTCCAAAATGCTGATCAAGTCCAATGGGCATTCTATACATATCTATATATTATACATACCAGATATATCCATATAGTCTGTAGCTTTCTTTAGAACTGTACCCATAGACTTCAGACCAATACCCAATGCCTTTGCATGAATTGATAAATAGACTTAAAAACATAACTATCAGAGCAGCTTTTAAATGTACACTCCAGTGCCCATGTACACTTAATTGCATATGATACGGTTACCTTGTAATTCATGTTTTATTCACCCAAAGGCATAGAAGGATTCATCAGAATCCTGTCTATACATTTTACCATGCCAAGCTCATTTGTCTTGCAAAGCCATCCCACAGGACATGTCTTCATCCACATACACGACTCCCACATCGGGCCTGCTCCAGTGGATTTCCGGAGGGTGTACCGAGATTCTCTGTGTGCATGCCATGATTTCAATAGGAGTACTTACCTGCCAGGAGATGGGGAGTTATGCAGCACCATTTTTCGAGTAAAAAAGTTTTACAAAGTCATTTTAAAAGTCCTCACAAAATACATAAATATTCATTTGTGTATGGTGAGGCTGTTTGGGGCAGTAGAGTGCACATTTACCCGTAAAATATTTCAGCAGGGCTTACCTTAGATCCAGTTAAATTCAGCCATTATGGATGTTAAATATATTTATTGTGCCCAGACGCAACAAAAAGGGTAAAATGCACCAGGTTACCTTCTTTCGCCAAGTACAACTCTTTGAATTTTGCCCTCTTCTGATTAAATTCCTGTTCAAGTTGTTGTTTAGTCCGAAGAAATTCTGCATTATTTCTCTCCAGTTCGGCAACCCGCTGCTGGAGAGCAGACACTATAGAGACAGACAAAAGGCTCACGTTTAGAAGGCACATCAAAATCAAACACATTTTGCATCATTGCTATACATATTAACATTCATACCATCAATACACCAAGAGGTCTATTGGTCTAAGGGGTCCCCACCGACTTCCTTGGACTCGCAGCTTACAAGTGCATAAATTAAAAACACAGCAATAAGCTTTTCTTCAGAAAACCACCAGTCATCAAGACAAAGCAACATGTAATCTAGTAGAGGATGTTATAAAAAGTCATGTATGCGAAGACTTCCAATGATGGCCCCTATATTTTTGCATTCAATATTTTGAACATGCTACCACGCGTAAATCAACTTAATAGGAAGTCCTATCGGGAGAAGAAAATCCTTGAGCTGGTTGGCATGGACAAAAACCTGGTTTTAGCACATTTTGTTTCAATAAACCTCTTCATCTGCAGACTCTGAGGCTACTATGGTTGGCAGTTATGAGATTTTAAGAGACAACGAGGAAGTCTGTTCTTCCTTAGGCTTTCATTGGTCAAAGAGTTTGGCCGGATGATTAAGACTAAACCATTCTATTGTTTATCAAAGCCAGTATTAAAACAGGGTCTACGCTCAGTAGCGTTAGCAGGAAGGTCTGAAAAAGAGTTGTGGTTTAAGGTCCTCATTTCAATATTAATTATGAAGGGCCAACGCTGGCAGGTTTCTCCAGCAAGAAGGGCTGAGGTCGCCCTGTAAAAATGCATAATTTAATTGAGACTTGGAAATCTCACTCATTTAGCTAGGCTTTGATGGTATGGTGAATAGATCGACATGAGTCAGGGTGTTTGTCTAGCGGACTGTGCTAAGGTAACATCTAGGACACACACAAATGGCTAATTTACACAAGCCTGGAAACATTATGCAAAAAGGTACTTTTTAAATGACTAATTCATGCATGGGGGGGGAATACTTGCCTTAAAGAGAAGCTGCAGCTCCATGGCCCTGTTTGCCTCACTTGCAGCTGCGTGAAGCAGCCAATGAGTGGCGAGAAAGTGCTGGAATCCCACAGTGGGAGTGCTTCTTGCACATGAGCAGAGGGGCCTCACTGGACCCTCCAAAGCCACCGTATGAGCCAGAGCTGGAGCTGGCTAGAGGTGAGAAAACTGTGCATGTGCTTTGGCAACTAGGTGATGCCAAACATCTCCTGCAAGCCTAGGTAAAAACAGTAAATGTGTGTATGGGGAGGGGGATTCTCCAGAATCCTTCCATGCATTTGCAAGAGGTACAAAAGAAAAATGGATTAAAGTACATAAGATGGCTGGGGTGTCCCTTAAAAGGTGGACAATGATTACAAAAAAAACCCAAAAAACTCACAGTTCCCACAATTTCTTAAAATAATCTGGTGCCAAATCGGATTAAAAGAAAGATTAAATCTAGGCGAGAAAGTTATTTTAACTACCAGCAGGATTCAACCGTCATAATAAAACATGAAAATCATATTTATCATTCAGTTTAAAAAAAAAAACTAAAATAAAAGTACAAGCCACCCTGATGAAGTGATCGTTACCAGCGAGTGCAGGGATGTAACTATGTGGGGCTGAGAGTGAGTTAGTTTGACCTTCGGAGGCCATAATCCCCCCTATGATTTTATTAGACCAGTATCTGCTATGGTAGCACCAGGAAGCCATGTCACGGCCCAGCTGCATCCCCGCAGCTACACAAACCATGAAACCAACATGGAAACAAAGGAAGCATATGACAAATTTACTATGCGACGGCTGTTACCCTTGGTGAATGCAGGTGGCCAATACAACTCGTAATATTATCTTACCGTTATAAGATACCGAAACCCTGAGCGTAACCAGCAGTACTTGTGAGTCTGCTCGCCGACCAATGTGAAAAAGATCAATTTCTATTAAACACAAAAGTACTCTCTGCAATCACAAGATCCACTTTAAGAGGATCACACGCCTCACTGCCCTTTCTGCAAGGAATAGAAAGGCTTCAAATTTGTTCATTTCACAAACAGATTCTTTTTTTGGTCACTGTTATTAAAAGGCATGGCGACGGAATTTTGGTGGGTTATCTTCTGCATACGGTTTCACGACGTTTTATCTCTGATACTTCCTGTGAAGCAACAAAGATCAGACATCAAAACCACAATACAATCTCTACAAGTATCTTGGTACAAATTACATCAAAGGATTTGCGCCTCGCACCATGTGCATAGAAAGGTTTTAACTCACCTGGATTTACCAACAACCCCACAACAAATCCGGCACAGAGGGGTTTATACACTATGAGGGGGCAACAATAGCAAGCGGTGTAGGTTGGCCCTGTATAGTGCATGCTTCAGTGTGTAAGGAGACGGAAGAAATCATTAATGATTTAACGATACATTATACAGGGCCAGTGAAGCTTAAGATATAATGTGAAGTCAATGAGCTGAATCAACACAAAAAGGCCTCACAGTAAGCACCTAGCACGTAGGTATTTTGTTACATTCTCATAAATGCTTTTTTTATTTTTATTTTTTTTAACAAGCACTTTTCTGCACTACAAATATAGTTTAGCAGGTAAAAGATCATAGCTAAGTCTCAAAGAGCCGCATTACGCTTTAGAGGACATTTATGCTCTTCATTATGTGAAAACGGAAGACTATGGAAAACCAGGGGGAAAAAATGAACATGAAATATGTGGTGCTGAAAAGTAAACAAGATGCTAAAATATGTGGTGCTGAAACAGAGTATTTTATTTGAAGTATTTTTCTTATTTACCATTAAATATACAAGTTATGATTTTCCTGCTTGGTGTGAGAAGGATTTGCTATGAATACCAAAAGCACGAAGACACCATCTCCAGCTATAACGTTTTCCTAAAAAGAACAAATGGAGAGAAAAGATATTCACGCTACCAGTCAGCTCTCCCACCTCTGTCAATCGGGATACAATTTCTCATCAGAGGTGGGTATGAATATAATACAGTAAAGCCGAATTCCCTTAAACTGTCATCACATGCACTTTAACGTACACAATAGAAGTGCCCCCGTTAATATAACGCACGCCTGGGCAAATTCACAGAGGGATTTATTAGAATATACCCTATAGATTTGCCTTTTTGAGTCTTGACTTCTAATTCCCTACAGGCACAGAGGGCACCGCACATTGACCTGATCAGCCGTCGGCCAGAAGCTGGATATGCCCACCGCGTGAGATTCGCTTGCTGGTGCACACGCTCACCGCTGGCACAAGAGCTCCAGGCAACCTTCAAGTAGCCAGAAGTGAAAGAAGAAGAAAGGTTGGACCAACAGAGAGGATAGCACTAAACTGCCCCTTTAACAGAAGCGACCACAACTTCTGCTTTAAGCTCCTACACAGCTTCATAATTATTTTCCAATACTTTGAAACCAGTAGGTAATTTGCCCCAAGCGAACGGTGTACATGCGCACACAATTTAAATTCTTCACATACTTTGCTGCGCTCACAGTTCAGCGTTTTTAGAATATCCCCGTAGAAAGGCTCATGCAAATACATTTCTCTGCCAGAGAGTCAAAAAATATAACTCCCGACATGCTGCACCCTACTGCATTGAAAGGCAATATAAGATCCTTGTGCTGTGGCTTCAAACAGTACAGTGTGATATCATGGTCATCTTGCTGAAGATAATGATGTATTGTTCAATACAACTTGGAAGAATGCGAAGAATGCAAAAAAAATAAAATGAGCCAAGAGACCTACAGGGATGTAGAGGGATCTTTATATTGTAAATCATTAAGTGTACCGCCATGTTGTGTAGCACAGAGGACTATTCATCTCTCCTTCCCTATGCATAATGGAGCGAGAGAGCAACATATTATATCCATATTGGACACGAAATCCATTTTTAAATTAAAGTCCTTAAATGCGGCGCCTCTGCAGTCCCAGCTCCGCGCCAGTTTTGGCTGCCGGTTCTATGTAAGTGGGGGTTCTTGTGAGATCCGCTAACGCTATCTGGATTCAGCACTGGAGCTGGCTGGTGGTGAGAATACTGCACAGTGCATAGGCAAGGAAGAGGGTTCTCACTAATCCCATCATACATTTGCACTGGAGGGGGGGGGGTGTTATTTTAAAGCTGTACCCAAGGGCTGGACTGTCCCTTTAAGAACGTCATTTTCCCAGTCGCCTGTAGCCCTGACCGCAGCTAGACAGGTACTCTTACACATTTGCATGGAGTCTGCATAATTAAAGTTGCTGTTCCAGGCAACACAATTATGATGCTCTCTAGCATGTTAGGAAAACACATCTTCTGAGTTTTTCTTTGCGCTAACAAGAAGCTTTTATCATGGCATCAGCCTATCGCTGTCTGCTTTTGTGTCTCTTGATAATTAAGAAAAAGCTTTGCATTATTAAGGCATTATTTCTGAGAAAGGTGTGGACATTCAACTGTACTTAGTATCACGGCTCTGCCACAGTCCTCCAGCAAACAAGGTAGACATTTCAAAGAGGTGAATAATCAGTACAAAATCAAAAAAGTTGGCTAATCAGTTTTTAGCCACACTTGCACCTTGCCCACTGTATCGGTGAGCGGGGGGGCATCCACGCTTCATGCAATATTTCAGTACCCAACCCAGGAAATTGGGAGATTAAACAAAAGACACGGCAGAAGGGCTGTTAATATTTTCAAGCATAGATAGATTACCCACCTACATCTTCTACTGGCGAAATAACCCTTAGCTCATCAATAAATTCCATGACGTCATTAACGGACACGCGCAACGATAATGCAATTAAATGCTTTCCAGGTAGCAGCCAGCACTTTCCATGTCTAATCTCACCGTGTCATAACGCGTGATTGAAATGTAAGCAGATGAGCCGCACGTCCGTTAACGCAGCACCTGCTTGCATGCCAGTGTGTGGACATTAGCAGCCCACGGTAACATTTGGACTAGCAATAGCAGTCATACAGTCCGGATGTGTTAAGGTGTATACTACGTTTACAAATTGTGCCATTGAATAACTTCCGTACTTGATAACGGTAGTGAAATTGTTTTATTGAACGGTACAGGGAGGATGCTATCACCACTTATTGTGTACCAGATCAATAACCCTTTACAACACCTGCTGCTTCAAAATTAACATTTACTATAAGCCTTCAGTTATTGCATATGCAATAAGTGCGAATCCTAACCTTACTACCTATGGGTTACATGGAACGAAGATGCTACATTATACAGGCCGCTGTTCTCCTGTTATTATATGGAAGAAACAAAGTAGGCTTTAATTCCATGCACTCACACTTACAAAGCATTAACGTATTTGACAACACTGCTTCTATTCCTTGTTAAATCGCACCCGTAAGTTGCTTATTTCACATATAAGGTGCAGTTTAATACAGTTCACAAAGTTCCCATGTAGTATATGCTACTTGACTGGATTCGGGAGATTGATTAGATGGTGAAGAACAAATAGTCCCATGTAAGATGTCCAATGTCTACAGAGCCTAATCTTCAGATGGAAATAAGAGGCTCGGCCAAATACCCCTGTCTGCCATTTTTGTGGAATATTTTACCAGAGGTCAGGCAGGACAAATTTACGTACAAACTGGCAACAAGGTCAAATCAATAAGACGTATATAGAACACAAAGATTGGGCTCCATCAGTCCAATTGTATAAGTCACAGCTAACTGCCTATTGGAACATATTATTATTATCATCTTTTATTTAAACAATACATATATTCAAGGGATAGAATTGACAGACTAAGACAAACCGATACATTAGGTGGAGAGAGCCCTGGCTGCTTGCAAGTTTACAATCTTGAGGGAACATATCCCAACTATGATAACATGCCATGTGTTCACAATGGCCTTCTCATTACACGGCATCAGGTATTCTACCCAGATAATACTTGTCCCAGTGTTGCATACCAAATGTAATTAGATTATTTTTCTCCACGTCAGTCAGCATTGCCACAAACCTCCCAAGTTGTGCTAGCTCTGGTAGCTGCCAAAGTAGACTGGTTTAGCCTGCTTCTAGGAGCCAAAGATTTCACAAACTAGAACACAGCTAAAATTACTTTGGCAACTAATGTTAAATTCCTGTATTGCCATTTTTATACAGGTGTATGAAACCAGGACAGAGCCCTAAATAACATACTATTACCTGGGATACGTATACCTCTACCCACATAGATGCGAATAACCGCAGGGTGAATTGGCATCATTTGGGATGAAGGGTTTAAGAAATTAGCACATATCCATATCACTTGCTTTGTCCCTGCTATGATTTCCACTACCCTATGAAGAGTAAAAGGGACAGTTTGCTGCACCGATAGCACTATTATAGAACATATATTTAAAAATATCTAAAGTAGAAGCTGCAGCCTTGCAGCTGTCCTCCACCTCTATACTCTGAAGCAGCCAATCAGTGGCAGAAAAGCGCTCCAATTTCTATCAATGGGACAGTTTCCCACACGTGCGCAGGCGGTTTCAGAAAGTGCTGATTGGTGGTACTTATATCACGCGGAAGGAGATGCACTCTACAGCCGGGGGGGAAGAGGCTGCAGAATTCCCCCCACGCATTGGCAAAGGGGACACCATGATAATGTAAAGGAATCAAGTAGCTATCATATGCATTAACGTGCAGATAGTGGCTGGAGTGTCACTTTAAATTAACACCCACAGAAGAACACAAATATTTACATACATGTTAAAAGTGACCCTAGCATTCACAAAGTGTGTGTGTGACACACACACACACACACACACACACACACACACACCACCACACACACACACACACACACACACACACCACACACACACACACACCACACACACACACACACACACACACACCACACACACACACACACCCACACACACACACACACACACATACATACATACATACATACATACATACATGCATGCATGCATGCATGCTGGAAGGAGATACATGATACAGCAAATACGCTTGTCAAGGGATACCAGGTGTACTGCCTTATGTACCCGCCCCCTCTCCCCATTTCCCCGCTGGACGGGGGGGGGGGGTTAAACCCGGGTGTGTTCGAGCCGCACCGTTATGCCGTCCTATCCGCCAGGGCCGAGACTGAATAGAAAGAGATTTACCGTCCATGTGTGCAGCAGGATCCGGGTCCGCCATCCCTGGCCCCACACGGATCTAGATTCGGGGACCTAGAGCAGTAAGCTCGGCCTCGGCATCCTCCAGCACCGCGTCATCCTGACAGCGTGACAGGCAGCGCGATGACGGAAGCTGGGCGTGACGCTACCAAAGGTAGTGCTCCCAAGACCGCCATGTTTGTGTCGGGCAGGGAAGGGAGCCTTTTAGTTAGAGCTCATAGGATTAATGGTTTCTCCCGGAAAAGGGTGAAGCGAACTCATTATTCAATTCATTCAATTAATTTAATACATACTTAAACTGTTGTCTATGGTATATATGTGCTGATATAAGGAAATGGTATGTAACCAAATATTAAATGACCCATTAATACTTTTATATTTGTGACTGTCATAATTCCTCACCTGAGTAGAGTTATACATACATCCCAATTTTTAGGAGGTACAGTCCCTCTTTGGCCTCAAATTCCTTTGTCTCTACCTGATGTCACTCTTTTCTAGTTTTGCTGGGTACATGTGTTGTGTTCTACAGCCCTAAAAGTCATTATAATGTGCATAAAAACAGCATAAAATGTGTTTAGAAATGAAATTATGTAAGTAATATACATTATTCTTCTAAATACCCTACTTAATGCGCCCACTTAGCTCTTTTAGATCACGAAAAGTCAGGTCAAAGCCCTGTCTCCTATCCAGTGTGATCTCTCGCCTTGATCAGTGTTTCTGAACTTTTCTAGCCCTTGGACCTTTTCCGACCTCACAGAACATGTCGTTTTATAGTCATTGTAAATGTTGTTGACCATAGTGAATACCTTTCACGCCATTTGATATATAATATACCGTTACACATAAGAGGGTTTCAAGGGGCAATTCTGTAAAAAGAAGAGAAACCAGGATCAGAAGCTTTAATCGTGGACTACCCCCTGAGAATTGGACACCTGGCCACCATAATCAGGCCCAAAGTTTTAGGAGGCCCAAAATGCTTTGAGGTATACAAGTTGACCCTTTTGAGTTGACACTAATGACTAAAGAATATTTGTGCAAATATTATTATTTCGTCTGTCATAATATAGCTGGGGGAGTAGAAGAGTTTGAGCTAGACCCAAGTCAGCTTATGCTCCACTCTTGTTTAGTAATTTGGTCCTAGTGCAGTTTCGCTTGCAGTCGACTTGTTAAGATAAGCTCAGGGTCTGACTTGGTTTGACTTGGCTTTTGCTGTGTCAGGAGCTAGGTCGCCCATGTCAAACCCCATAGGGAAGTATAAGTTTGATACATCTAATATGTCGTTCTTTATAGGCCCACTAAGATCAAAAGCAAAATACACACACATGGAGAAAGGTCGTGGCTATATCTGGGAACTTAATATAAATACATTTTGATGATTCTGTTAAAGTGACTTGCTAATGGTGATTACACAATTATTCTAATAATGGTGCT
This sequence comes from Spea multiplicata, assembly GCA_009364415.1. Lineage (NCBI taxonomy): Eukaryota > Metazoa > Chordata > Amphibia > Anura > Pelobatidae > Spea > Spea multiplicata. The sequence goes on along the minus strand of VKOC01019135.1, from coordinate 27,998 downwards.
GAAATTTCTCAAGTGGTGAAAATGTTCTCAATAAAGTTTCATATCTTGAAGCAGGGATTATTACTTTGATGCGCTAGTGACAAAAGCACTAATTAGGATGTCCAGATAATATAATTAAATCTAAATAAATGATGATGAAGGAGAGTGCCAACTACAGTTTATGTAGTCCTTAAGAATTTTTACATTTACACTAAGGGTTCCCAGGAATGTTCCTTTTTCTTTCACTTGCGTCTTATACAGTGGTTGTAGACTTCCCCGTACCTCCCTGCAGTCACACTGCTGATTGGCCACACCCCTTTTTATGACTCACTGCTGATTGGCCCGCCCCTTTCCTCATAGGAAAGCCTTTGGTGGAGGTGGAGTTGGAGGAAAGTAGGTGGAGAATGGGCATGGCCAAATGCCACTGCCTTGAGAAAGAAAAAACTGACCCACAGACTGGTCAATAAAATCCCACTCCAAGTTTATTTAATTATCCCCTGTGCATGAATGGGGGAAAAAAGGCTTATATTTGCTTCTACTTGGATAATAGGGAGTCCTAGTGACCCATGTACTTTCTTATATTTATTTCATATGTATTGCAGGGCTCAGGGTAATTTTGCAAGTTTCAGGCAAGGACATGCACGTGCTTTTGAGAATGCAGGCCTTCACAAACTACTTTCATTTTAGTAATCCAGCAAGTTGTTTTGCATGAATGAACATTACTGTTAGGCGTTAGAATGTGTGTTAGTGAATCGTGTTAGCATGAGTGTGTGCTTTTATTTCATGTTAACGTATTAGTGTATGGTGTTTGAGTGTCAGGGGAGAGTATAGTGTCTAGTAGTGTCTAGTGGTAACTGGGAAAGGAAGAGAGGAGAGGAAAAGTGTGTGTGTGTGTGAATATTAGATTGAACCAGTGTTAGGATGAGCCTGGATGTTAGTATGTGTGTGGGGGTGGGATGTCAAAGAAATCCCACACTCAAGATAATCCCTGGTGTGAGGCATTAGAGGTATGGGCACTGTGAAGGGAGGCAATAAATAAATAGTACCTGTTCCTCCTAAAGAGTAAATGTTACCCATGCAAATCCTGTACTGTTGTATGTAACTGCTTTAGCTACCCATGTACTCTATGCTATATTGATTTTCACGCTGACCAAGCCATTTTCATGTGGGGGTTGTTAGGCTGGAGAATTAACATAGTTGAGCAGTTTACATATATGCATGCAGACCTAAGCCCTCCTAACCATCATAAGGGACAATTTCCTAAAAAATGCTTTATTAAAGCAATTATAAGTCATTAAAATAGGATTTATATGGGGAACTCTGTAAGCACGCTTGAATAAACATGAGAATTGGTAAAGTGTGTTTGTAGTTTCTTGAGATGAAATGTTTCTTTCCACTGCAACCCTCTCCTAAAACTTACTATTTACTGAATCAACCCATTTGTAACACACTCTTATAACTATATGCGTGTCTGTCTCTTGACAAATAGCTATGTACATCTGAACTTCCCTATTGTGATCTCACACAGATCACAAATTGGAGTTTGCATTCAAACCAAAAAGTAGAAGCATTACTATTTCTTTAACAGCAGCTGTATTTAGTTCCTCTATAATAACTGGTATAAGGGTTATTTGCCCATCACATGACCCGCCAGTCTCGCTAACATACTGGTTAGCCAGATATAACTCAAATGTAACAAATACTTGGCTACAACTCAAAATACCCTCAGGGCTTGAAGAACAGTAATATGCATGCACTTTGGAACTATTAATCACAGAGTTAAATTATTGGTTGCCATCTTGTGTAACGCTTGGCACAGTATGCTCTGTTGTACTTGTAAATATAAGCCTAGCATCTGTGGCGTTAAATAGGTATGAAAAAATAATACAGAATTCTTGTGCAATCAGACCTAGGGTTCTGTTGCTTAAGAAAAGAATGACTGCTATAATCCATAAAGCTACTATAGATTCATATTATTTGCATCCCATCATGCAACATTGAGTGAGATGCTGGAAACCTAAACAGTGTAATTAAAAGATCAAACTTCAAAAGCATTCACAACATATTTAAAAGCAATGTGAATCTGAATGGTATTTGCGGAATAGGTTTTAAAATACATGGCATTGTTTTTGCCAACGGCATGTTTTTTTTTGATTGTCTATCGGTTAAAAGTGACAGGCCTCCCATAAACAGTAATATTACATGCTTTTGGTCTTGGACATTGATACTTGGTTGAAATAACTGAAAATGATATAGAGCATAGAATAAAAAACAAATCTGAATGGTGTTGCACAGGGGTCACATTAATACGTAAGCAGCATAGTTTTGTACCTTTACTAGTGATGGCTAAGTCTACCCTGGACATGGCAAATCCAAGCGGAGCCAAACTCACTCGCCCAGTGGTGGAAGTCCTTACAAGCATCTGTACGAATACACAGGACATGAGAAGGATTTGGGAATTGTTATAGACAACAAACTAGGCAACAATGTGCAATGTCAGTCAGCAGTTGCTAAGGCCAGTAAGGTATTGTCGTGTATAAAAAGGGGCAACAATTCGCGGGATAAAAATATAATTTTGCCTCTGTATAAATCAATGGTAAGGCTGAATATGCTGTGCAATTTTGGGCACGTATTCTCAAGAAGGATATCATAGCACTAGAAAGGGTGCAGAGGTGGGCTACATAATTAATAAAAGGAATGGAGCGCTATAGGTTAACAAATTAAAATCTGTTTAGTTTAGAAAAATGTCGCATCAGAGGGGATATGATAACGTTATATAAATATGTTCGGGGCCAATACAAACCATTGTATGGAAATCTGTTCATAAACAGGACTATGCATAGGACACGTGGTCATGCGTTCAGACTGGAAGAAAGGAGATTTAGACTAATGCAGAGGAAAGGGGTTTTTTACAGTAAGGACAATAAGGATGTGGAATCCTCTGCCTGCAGAGGTAGTTTTATCAGAGTCTGTACAGATGTTTAAACTGCAACTGGATGAATACTTGGAAAAACATAATATTCGGGGAAATAATCTTTAATTATGGGGAAAAGGCTTATTGATCCCCCTAACCAGGGGTCAGGAAGGAATCTTTTCCCTGGTTAGTGCAAAATTGGAAAGAGCCAAACAAATGAACAGATATAGGAAAGGCTGAACTTGATGGACGCATGTCTTTTTTCAGCCTATATAACTATGTAACTATGTATCCTAAATGTATCATTTTCACAGAAAAAAAGCATTTGCTGTGCTTTTAATGGATCATATTGATTTAAAGGCAACCGATTAATAAAAAATGATGACGCTCCTTCTGAAATGAACCCCAGGTTTTCACTGTCATACAATTATTGCTCTTGCAATGCTTTGATTGACAGTGCAGTGTAACTAGTGACTGTACACAAACAGTACTCAATCTTATCAAGCTCTATAGCTTTGTGGCACATGGAAGTCTGTTGTCATGTTTAGCACCTTCTGGACTTTATATACATTTTTTACCAATAACTTAATAGTTAAGTTATTTATAAATAATAATACATTTGTAAAATAAAATAATAAATAATGCTCCAGTTAATTTCTGGCGTCTATCGTGTCTCGGAGTGATGTTTTTTAAACTTTGCTTTTACTTTTGCTGTCAACTATAGCTCCTTCTTTTACATATCTTATACATTCTGTACATAAAGCACTTGCTCTTGCGAAACACATGTCCAGGGGAGGGTGGAGCAATTGCTAATTGAAAGATTTTGGGACTCCGTCTAAATATTTATAGTGTTTTTGGCTTGCAGTGCTACATACAGCCACAAGCCGCTGTGTAGAGAAAAAGGGTCTTTAGAAATAATTTACTCATTCACTGTGTGGTTTATATGTTCCCTTCATTTGATTTTATGCATTCCTTTCTGTTTTAGATCAGATAGTACTCATTGGGCATTGTTGTCTTCCAAATGTGCTTTGGGTTGCTTTATTACCGGCTCACCTAGCTGGAGTTGCCCTTGGGCTCGATGTTGCCAGCCCCTGCATGTGTCCTCCAGATATTTTGACCAATAGGATCCACATCTTGGGTTCCCTGTGGCAATGTCATTGATTCTATATATGAGTGGCCTGCATTCTGCTTTGCCCTGAACTCCAAAACGTTGGATTCTATTCATTCAACAGGAGCAATGTGTAGTTTATTACTGCTTTAGACATTAGCTTGTAGATAGAGGTCATGGCAAATCATTGTTGTACCTCCACATATAACCTCTCTGTAAATCCCAATATTGGTGTATTAATGAGTACAGAATAATTCAGACACAGAAACATGATAAGGTAAAAAATTGTAAAGATAAAATATTGTAATGAGGATACGATGTTGGAGAAATAAAAACCCTGAATATCTCTAGTTAGTAAGCAGGGCTCTTTTCATCTTATGTATTGGTTTGTCTTGGTTGGTTAATTCTAGTTTGTTGGTGCTATATAAATAAAACATAATAATAATAATAATAAATAATAATAATAATAATAAAGAATAGATGACTGGATTACTAAATAAACATTAGGCAAGTGTTATGTTTTTGTGAAAAAGAGCATAGCCTTTCCTTTCACATACATTTAAATGACAGATCAACTTTTCAGTTGTCTCTAGATTGGAAATCACTTTTGAAAGGTGTGACGACCCATCTGCCTGCAAAGTCTTAAGTCTTTAGATGGATTAAAAATAAAAATGTGACCTATCTAACATGTGAAATGACATCATCTTGGGTGTAAGAAAGATCATTGAAAGAGTGAATGTCGTACTGGCAAAACAACGGGTTATTCATCAGAGATTTATACAAGCGGTATGTAATGGCTTAATGTCTGGCATTCAGCCTCAGGTTGTGCAATGCCCTGGTTGTCTTCAACCAGTGCATTGAAACAGCTCAGTAAATGTATAAGGCACACATGCATTAGTATACATTCATATAATCATTCACATATTCTACAAAAAAATACTAATAAACGCGCTGTACAGACATATGTACAAAATGATTTTACTCTTCTAGACTACATGATGATCATCTGATAATATAAATTCACATTTATGGTTCCATAGCACCACATGTTGGATAAAACTGGTAATAACTTTGAGGACTCTTGCTGATTTGACTATAGCTTATACTTTGCTAAATAAGCTTTCTGCAGCAGAAGCTTGCTGGAGTTGGTGCTTTATAATGTGTGGTGAAGTCAAGAAGCCACCACTCACATGTCAGCTCTCACTGAATAAAATGTGATCATAGTAACTTTCAGGTTTTTTCAATACAATATATTTCTTTATAAACAACTATTGAGGCAGAACAAATGAACACCAGTAACAGATAAAATTCAGAAACTATCTATTTGTACTTTATTTGTGCAATTTTCTAATTAATTCTAAATGGTCATTGGTCAATAGACAGTGTAAAAATAGCATATACTAATATTATTGGTTAAGCTTCCTTGTTTTTGTTATTTAACTCGATTTTTTTCTAAGTTAACTTTGAGGTTATTTTCTAGTTCTGTAATGTAATTATCAAATGTTAAATGTTTTGGTCTCTTTAGCATCTGTTTATACTGTATCTGCTAATAGAATAACTGTATGTATATTGTAATAGAAATATGTTATTAAATTTGGACTTTAAACTTTTCCAGGAATTTGCCAAACAATATTGGGTTGCTACTATCTGCAGTCATCATTTCTAATAAACCGGTGTTCCTTGACCTAAAGAATATGACAGGAAACATTAAATCCACACTGTTTCATAAGAAGACAGCAACAAGTAATCTTCTTTTACTTATAGATAGCTGTCCTCCAGTCATCTTAAAAGGGGCATTCCAGTACTTACGTCTAAGAAGAAATTGCTTGGATGACTCAGATTTCATTGAAAAAAGCAAAAATATTACAAAATCAGTTCCGGCTAAAGGTTATGCAAACACATGATTGAAACAAGCATATCGATGTGAACTAACATCAACAATGACAATGATGCCACCTTCCTAACATTCTCTGGTATTGAACTGATAACCGTCAATCTTAAAGCAAGTTGTTTTGGATATATGCCGCTAACCCCTTGAAAACAATTGAAGTGCCAGGCTCGTCACGGAAGAACATTCCTGATTTAACCCCTTCAGTCCCCCACAGAGCCCTTGATTGCGATTCTTCAGGCTCAACACCCACTTGCCAAGGTTTTTTAGGTGTTTAGGTATAGTGTTACCCCAAAAAGCATGAGGTGTACCTTCCTGATTCAACTGTAAAAAAGTACTCTCATGATTTAGTGGTCTCTTGTGTAATGCTGACATACCACACATATTTAGTATCTCCCGGCTCAGGAAAAATGTGAAATTATTTTATTGTGTTTGCTTATTTTGTTTATGGTAACCCAATGTGAAACACCTATCCAAAAATGTGCATGGTATGTGAAAAGGTGGAACAAAAACCTCAAACTCTTGTGTTCCCATCTTTAAGGGGTGTGCTTTTAGGGAATATATAGTTTATGGGGTTAAATTGACATTTGGGACCTCTAGTGTGTCTCAGATGAGTAAAGTGATCTGTCAAAATTCCAATTTTGAAAACCGAAATGCGCATGTTCCAGTTTTGACTCCACAATTTTTGAGAAACATGACTTATCCATGCATGTGGGGTATTGCTGGTATTCCAAATCAAGAATTTTTTTTGTTCTTTCACATTTCCACTCAGAAAACTAAACCTGGTGAAACTGCAAAATGGATGTGAAAAATATATATATTTTGTTTTTTTACACCAGTCTTGGAAGGGCCTGGTGTGCAATCAGCTGCATGGGATGGGTCAATATGCCCCAAACCAGATCCTCTGAGCTGTCTAGTTTTTTAAAATAAATACTTTTAGGGGGTTGAAATGAAATATGGGACCTCTACTGTGTCTTAAATGAGACCTGGACCCAGCAAACTAATCTTTTCAAATTCCATGTTTGAAAACTGTAATGCTGATGTTCCAATTTTGAACCGGCGTGCCTAAAAGAAATGCCCCTATCCATGCATATGGGGTATTCCTGTACTGAGGGGTGTTTCTGAATACAAATCACAAGTTGTTTCAGTCACTTAATGAGTTAGTAGGCAATCACAGTTGAATAGACATAGCAAAAATTGCTCTGGTCATTTAGCGCAAACATGGTAGTCGTGATGGAGTTAAAAGCGCTTAGGAGGCGATCAAAGATGACAAAAGCCTTGACAGCAAGGCATTCAGTGACACCAAAAACCCACCACAGGATGCACTGTGACCGCGCCACTCTCCAGACCCTCCTGAGAACTCTGGGCTTCCCCCACAGGTTGAATACAGGTACAATGTGATTAGTATATTAAAATTTTCCCTCCTAAATATAGATGTAAAGATACACCGTATTGGCTCGGATATAGGCCGCACCCGAATATAGGCCGCACACCGAATATAGGCCGCACCCGCACCTAAAAGTTTGGTGCTTTTTTAAAGAAAAAAGTGTTGTAAATAGATATGCTGCCACTCTGTCCCCTTGAGAATATGGCCTGCCACTCTGTTCCCCCCCGAGATATGCTGCCACCTGCCCCCCCGAGATATGCTGCCACTCTGCCCCCCCAAGATATGTTGCCATCTGTTGCCCCGCCCCCCCCCCAAGCTTACCAGAGCAGACACAGGATTACCAGAACAGGTATACAACTTCTGGTGCCGGCATCGGAAGTTGTATACGCGTATTGCGTAGATGTCCCCCGCCGGCCCCGCAAGACACCCGGGAGTCTGCTCTGGTAAGTCTTGAGGGCAGAGGTAAAACGCATCATGCGGACGTTCACTGGCTGCGGCGATACGCGGTAAACAACCTCCTTTTTTTTTCATGTTTGAAATTCAGTCCTATGAATGTGTCTCAGATACTTCAGACCACAAACAGGAAGCTAGAGAAACTATGTTGAAATATAATTATGTTCAGAATTCACGCTGACCCTCCTATCAGTCACGAAATGGGAAAAGAAGCATTGACTTACTGGGTTCTGCCTGGATGTTCTTTGTAACACTCACTTGATTGAATTGTTTCAGTGTGAAGGTAAGCCATTTATTGACCTAGTCCTGATAACATGTATCATCTTCTTGAGCAATTATATAAATATATATATATATTGTGTAGTGTTGGTTTTAACACAGGCTTTTTGAACTTTATATATTATGTTTAAGCATTCTAAATTAGTATTCACCACCGCCACTTTAAAGAAGGCTGTTTATTTAAATACAATAAAACAAACTAAATTTAACTTGTTTATTGACATGATAACTAAAACTCTGATTAAGATAGAAAATCCATTACTTTTGTTTAGAATACTTTATTTAAAAGTACACAAAATATTATACAGAAAATAAATGAAACGCTAGAAAAATAGTATACAACAGGACTACAAAATAAGTACCGTAGTAAGACTTAAGTACATATCAGATATTAAGAGCCCCTGAAAACAATTGTACTTATATAAAAGATGTATACAGCTCAACATTTTCTACATTTCTAATAACACATGAAAAAAAGACACAGGGAAATTTTTTTTTCATACGTTTGTATTTATATTAAAAAATATACTTCTCCTGCCATGTACCAAGCTTAGATTCGTCTATTAGACAACATGTTTCCACTGTTCCAAAGTCTACTGTCTGTGTGCTTGACACCACTACAGCCGATGCTTGGCACGGTGATCTTTGTCTTGTGTGCAATTGCTCAGCTCTCGACGCACAGTACTTGCACTGATGTTGCAATATGGATCTCTGTAGTCAGTGATGCTATAGAAGACACACAATTTGTATGCGTTATGTACTTTAGCACTCAGCAGCCTCGTCTGTGAGTGTGCCTGGTCTACACCTTCATGGCTGGGCTGTTGTTGCTCCTAGACACTTCCACTTCACAATAATAGCCCTTACAGCGGGCCGGGCAGATCTAGTAGGGCAGGGGCTTGTGGCAAAGGTGGCATCCTATGACTGTGCCATGTTTTAAATCACTGAACTATTCTGCTCAACCCATTGGACTGCTAATGTTTGGTCATCCCATCCTATATAGAAGTCAGCATTGTCTGGAAAACCAAATTCCCACCAACAGCTGTTTTGCATTGACAGCTTATATGTCAACATGTCTAATATCCTTTGTGCCTAAATGCTAAGAGCTTGATAAGATTTACACATTATAAGAAGCTTTTCATTTTTCATGGCAACAAACTATCAGTGTCTGCTTGTGTCACAAATTTACCCTGTGATTATTATTAATTATTTTTTTTGTTGCATGGTACAGAAAAATTTAGTCCATTATGACTATATGCTCAGCAAAATCTGGGGCAGAAAGTACATGGTTCTAATTCCCCTGATACTAGGGTTGCTAAGTGGTTGGTATTTGACCGGCTTGAACATTTTTTTTTGTTGCAAAGATCAATATGGCTCCTGGTTAAATATCCTGATATATGGAGATTTTTTTAAGCTGGGCAAAGGCTGTGTTCTGATAGCCTGGTTTGACATTGGCTGCTAGAGCAACAGCCTGACAGATACAACGTAGCAATGTGCACCAAGCGCTGGCGCAGGCAGACTCCCTTCTCACTGCAGATACAGAGTAGTCCTAACCTTTCCCCTTCTCCACGCTTGTCTTTGTTTAGTTAAGCCCCTTTAATACTGAAGTGCAAACCTTTAATGCATGTGTGTGGCTAACATTTTAATGTTTGCTTCCAAAACCTTTGTGTGTGTAGCCTATACTGGAATACAAATGTTCTGTGTGTGCTTACGTGTGGTTAACTGTATCATGGTGCCAAATTGATGGATTGATACATAATTGCATTGCACCGTGGCTGCTGTTACTAATCCGCTGTGTTAAGGCTATTTTTCCCATTTTGAATTTGGAAACTGTACTTGATACCCCGATCCTTTTTTTTGCCACAGAAACTCCTACAACCCTGGGACCAGGAAAAACATTGGTAAGTGTGTGTGATGTATGTGGGATGTGTTTTTTATGATAAGCAGAGATTTGCTGTATGGAAACAGGAAGGGAAAATGACATTTAAAGTTTCTCAACAAGTAATATGACAAAAATTAGCTTTCCGATGGGAGGCGAGGATTAATCATCAGAAACAGAAGTACATGTAAGAGAAAGCATGGGAGGGCTAGCTGGGTTGAGTCTGAGGAGCAAGGGTATGATGTCACGCAGTGGATGCCAACACACACATATACATATACAATGCCCTTACACAAGCCTGCCACACACACATACAGTGGAGTCACGTCAATTTGCGTCACATGTGCCCTGCTTCCCCTGGGCGGTTAAAGAGAATTTGTTTGCACAGAAGAAGTATGTGTGATTGAGGGAATGTATCTTTGTGAATGAGTATCTGTGAGTGAGTATATGAATGAGTGAATTAATGTTTGTGAATTAGTAAATTCACATGTGTAAAGGGGGAAGCATGGTGCAGGGAGGGTGTTTGAGGCTAGGATGCCACAGGCAGACTTGTTGGCGGTCCCATGCTTCCAATCTGGATGCTAGGCTGGTCCTGTGGATGTAATCTGGGTGCCAAGGCTGACATAGTACTAAAAGGGGGCAATATGCAAGGGTGTGGGCATTAATTCACATACACTGCCCATAACACACACATATGCACTACCCATATACCCTCCCCCTACAAACACATATATACACATACAGTGTCCTTACACACACTCACCTATACACACACATACACATGCCTGCCCATACACACATGTACACACACATACACTGCCCTTACACATGCCTGCTTACAATCACACATATGCCTTACCCATATACACACAAATAATCTGCCCTTACACACATGGATGCTTGCCCATACACACAAACATGCTGGTTCACACTTCCCCTTACCTATAGATATGCTTCTGTTCTAGGGGCTCTGTGCTTTGCCCATGCTTTAAGACGCCACTGCTTATCAAATGATATATTTACATATCCACGCTCTTGGGTGTATTTATTAAGAATCTGAGTGGTCAATGGAGTTAAGGGTTAACCTGAATGGCCAGACACAACTGGCATGCAACTTTAATTTCAGGTGTGGGCATGCGAGTGCAATATGAAATTGCATGTCCCCAAAGGATGCCTGGATGCACCACATCCCCCTTCAGGAAGGTTAAGGGGAATGGGTATTTTTTTTTTAATTAATCAACCATCACTCAATTGACAAGAGGTAGGGCAAAGATGCCACCCCAAGTGATACTGGGAATGGAAAGGGAGGTGAGGGGAGGCACATTTTAGATGTGCCTCCATAAAGTTTGTTCCAACTCACATTAAAGCTCACAAATTTGCTTCTTTTTCCACATCTCCTACTATTTTTACTTGTGTTAATGCAAGTTAGGCTTTAGTGAATTTGTAAGCTGAATTTTTTTTTTAATGTAAAATTTTTGTTTATTTCGTCTTGTTCAAGTTGCTACTTTCACATCTTAGTGACTAGACCTCTGCTGTCTGCTAGTGTGTGTTTATTTCCCTCTTTATACATTTAATTCACAAACACTATACAGTCATGTAAATAATGGAAAATATTCCTATAGACAATTCCGATAAATTTTGCTTATGCCATAACATTTCATAAAACAGAAGGGCGTTTTCTGTTGATCAGTATTCAGTTTCACTTTAGCATTTCCAAAAATGTAAATTACTTCTTTTTTTTTAAAAATCAATTTACGTTAATACTCAATCAAATGCAGAAGTTCAAATGCAGAAGTTATACATTATTTTGTTAACAGTTCTGGATATTGGCAAGCGTTTATTAAACCACATGTACCGTATTAAAAATAATTTAAACAACAATACATTTGTAAATGAGATTTTATATGATTTGATGTATGATCTTATTATATAGAATTTAGTATTTACTTCCATGGCCATGCGGCTCTATGGTGATACAAGGTTTTGCTTTTAACAGAATTTCATATGAAATTACAACATGTTTTTTTTGTATTGTGCTATGTTGTAAACAAGAAAATATTTTTTTCTGTTTTTCCTTTATTCCCTATTGCAGAGTTGGATCTGCGAATGGAGGAGGTCTGGTACAGGCAGTATTTCTGGCTGCTTTTGTTTGCTGGAATTATTCTTTTTACTGGTATTTTCAGCCTCATTACAGTTTGCATTTGTCTAAAAAAAAATTCAAAACGTGAGTTAATGAAACTGTGTTATTATTTACAAGTATTGGGTGGGTAGACAAAATATAAATGATTTCTTAGGGTTACAATACACTTTTTCTTGGATTAAGACCCATAGACATAGAATTCTGGTTTCATTTACTCCTTTTTGTTCAATCAAAATCCATGCTCTATTTCATATTACATACTTACATAGTTCATAAAGTTGAAAAAAGACCTAAAAAATATTTATAGCATATTATAGCTCCAGTAACACAGTTGCAGTAGGGGACAATGGTAATATTTAACAGACAATTAAAAATATCCTTGCACGCATATTGGGACAGAAGGAGAAGGCCCTTTTATTTGCATGCTTACTATCTATTTATTAGATTAAGATCATGTTTTTTTCATATAAAGCACTGGGGAGTGTTGTTGCTCTAAATATATAAATAATAATAATGACACTGAAATAATCTTTTTGCATTGTACCTTTTCAGGTGATATTTTTTTGAAAAAATTTAGGGCTTGCAAAGTTCCCTGTACCTTTTTATTTTCCGAAGTGGTTCTAGTGGCTCAGTGTGTGCTCTACTGGCTCATTCATGAAAATGTATACAATACAATGCAGTGGGACAACACTTAAATACACCAAAAGCTTTTCCATTTAAATCTGTGTAATGGATAAAGGCATTACCATACCTGGGAACTCTCCGGGTTTGACCCGGAGATCTCCGGGTGAAGCACCGCTTCCCCCAAACATTTCCCCTTTAAATGGGGTGACATCAGAGGGAAGGCCCCCGACGTCAGCGGGACCTCCCGCCAACGTCACAGGACCATCTGACTGACATCAGTGGGCAGTCCTGGCCGAGTACCACAAGGCATGGCTCCAGGTAGCCGGAGCCCAGAAGTTCCCAGGTATGGGCATTATCACTTCTGACTTCAAGGACAGTATAAAACTTTTTTGTTTTGTCTCCTTTTTTACTGAATGATAGGTCCACAAAGGCTCCATATTCGTCGGCCCCTCTAACAAATTATGGTGCCTAATTAATGTAACTGCAGTCTCTTCATTTAATATTATGTTGCAATAGAAATTTGTGGTCAACATCGTTTTGAAGGTCACTCACCACACATTAGCTAATAATAACCACTTCCAACTCTAACATCGATTCGAAAGAGCAATAATAGCTTCCAACACCAAAGTGGCACCAAAGCTGTTCCAGGTGGTAGAGCCCAAAAACTGGTGGATTATAAACTAAAGTCCGCTTCAGGTGGTAGAGTGCAAAAGCTTGTAGAGCACGCGCTAAAGAGGCACCGAAAGTATTGCGCTTTTAATTCCACCAGTATGAAATCATAGAAATATCTAACCTTTACAAAATTGATTGTTTCAATAAAGATGAGTTTACAGACCCTTATTATTTTTTGATCTGTTGATTCCCTTTTTAGGTGTATCTTTACAGAACCAACAGTCTTTCAAACAAAAGAGAAGGGAGGACCAACATGAACACCCAGTCACTTTCATGTACGTTAACTGCTATATTATAATCTGTCATCCAAGCAAACGATGTGTTAACTGTATCTTTTACTAGCAATGTGGATGTGAAACCATGATATCCTGTGGAATTTTATCTTCTGACAGATCTATGATCATTAAAAAGCCTTAGTAAACAAGCTTCAGCAGCTGGCACATGTGTGACATTGGACAAGTCAATCAGTACTAGAGCCTGCTTTGTAAATAGGCTTGTAATTTTATATGCATGATTTCTTTTTTATTTATTTTCCTGGAATTGCAGCTCTGTTCAAGCTCTGGCTCTGTAAGCCAAGTAAAACCATGGTTCAGGGTTAACTGGAAATGAGAAGCTTTCGTCTTTACCTTCTTCTCATGGGCTAAGGATCTCTTCCTCACTTATCAATTCGTCCTTTTCCCGTCTACAAGACTTAACTCGTGCTGCCCCTATACCTCTGGAACCTACTTTCAGCGAACCTTCAGCTTTCGCTCTCCCAACATTCAAGAAAAATCTCAAAACCCATTTCCTCAGAGAAGCCGCACAATCTTAGCTGCTGGAACTTCCCTGTCACTGATTCAACCCAACACTACCTCTTGCCTTTCTCTGTTCCTTATGTTTGTCCTCACCCCGTTCCCTCCAGATTGAAAGATTGCGAGCAGGGCCCTCTCCACTAAATGTATCAGTTTGTCTTAGTCTGTCAATTCAACTCTTGTCAGACCCCTTTAATATATGTAATGTATGCAGCGCTTCGTAAATTGTTGGCGCTATATAAATAAAAGCTAATCTTTTTAATAGAAGTCATAAGTGTACAGCTAAACATGCTAAACTAGAACTTGTCTGCCAATTGCCAGCCCCACTACACTACAGAAAAGATATGGAAACGGCTTAGCTTTCTGGCTCAACTTTGCTGACCACATATCCTGTACATAAGTTCAGTCCCTCCTTTAATGCATTTTAAACTATGGACTTACCTACTACAGCCGAATTTTACAGTTACAAATGCTGTTGCAGTGGTTCTGTCCAAAAATAATATTGACATTAACCAGTTAATGACAGTACCCTTGTGTTGCATTAACATTGACACTAGGGTATATACCTGTACATTTCAGCTTACTTGTTTGGGGTCCTGTATTCTTTGAGAATAACCAGGGGCGCTTGGGGCGGATCCTGTATGTGGCACCCCCACACACACACTTTAAAACTGCATAGCTTCTATCATTAGGCAAACATTGACAGGGGTACAACATAACTGTTATATACTGAACCAGACATTGACGGGGTACATCATATTTTGGTGTTTGGACCAAAATATATATAATTGCTAACAACAACAATCACACCCCTATCATTCTGGGCTTGACCCGGAGAACCGGAGGTGCGGCGCCCACCCGGCAATCTCCAGGTCAAAGCCAGTTTTCCCAGGTATGCTTATGTGATGAAAACTATTTGGTTCATGCAGCCTATGCACAATCATGCCATTGCAAGGGACAAATTCAAAGTTTGGCAAATTAATTTTTGGCAAATTAATTTTTGGCAAAGGCGGTAATATATATAAATTATAATATTAATGTGGTTATAATAAAATATGTTACTAGATGTCATTGGCAGAAACATTTGAGAACATAGGAGAAACCCTACTGTATCTAAAACTTTGAAACATAAAGAAGGACCATGACATTGACCTTTTTTACTTCTTAAAAACACTCATCCTTTTTGATTTATACGTCTATATTTGCAGACAAAACACATCTCATGAATCATTTTTGCCTAAAATGTTACCAGAGCAAGAAACAGAGCCTGTTACACGTAAGTATTATTTGAATTAGTGGCTTCTGTGACCACATAATCTACTGGTAATATCGTAAAATGTTTAACAATTATTTATTAAATGATCATTAATTAAATGATTATTATGATTTTTTCAACCAATCTAAAACATTTATAGTGAAAAATAATTCTAGAGAATAGATTAGTTCACTGTTTTATTGTTCTCTTTAAACCTCTCTATCACCTAAAAGTGCTTTTGAAGTTTTAACAATACCACGCTGTTCCTACAGTTCCCCGCAACATGTATGCGATGAGCACGGGGGGCTGGCCTGGGGACAGGGGCCACTCCAAAGTTCTTAAAAAAGCTGAACCGACTCGGACAGGCCCACGCGCGGGGGTGGGAACACCGCATGACGTGAGCCTGCAGCAAAATGCCAACTGCTTACACAATGTGCAGGAAAGGGGTAAGTGCAAAGAAAAAAGTGAGAGAGAGCGCGATGGAGTGAGTAGGTAAGGGAATTAAAAAGGGAATGAGTATGAATGTGTGTTATAGTGTGTGTTTACAGAGCCGGCCTTACGTGTTCTGGTCCCCCTGTGCTGACCATTCTTCTGGCGCCCCCTTCTCACTACCCCCCTCTGCCCCTTCTCACTATACCCCTCTGCCCCTTCTCACTACCCCCTCTGCCCTTCTCAACTACGCCCCTCTGCCCTCTCACTAATCCTCCTCTCCCTTCTCACTACTCCCTCTTGCCCGCTTCTCAACTATACTCCCTTTGCCCTCTAATACCCCCCTCTGCCGCCTTCTAACTACCCCTCTCCCTACTTCTCATTATCCTCACTTACCTTGTTGCCGGAGTCCTGCGGCGGGAGCGGGAGGCATCCGTCTTCCCGCGCTGCTGCTTGCCATGGGATTTCATGTTGAGCACCGGAATATCATACGGAGTCCACGAGAGAGTGAGGGGCGCTGAGCGGTTGCCTGATAAACTTCACGAGCAACCGCTCGGCGCCCCTGCCCGGGGCTTAAATTAAAGCATCGGGGTTTTTTTTAACTTTATTTAACTTGAAGGATGTTAAATAAAGTTTAAAAAAAACAACAAAAATAAAAACAATGTTTTAATTTAAGTCCCGGGGAGGCACCCCTGCTGCCATGGTGCCCTGTCGCACACCCCTAAGGCCGGCCCTGTGTGTTTATATGTAAGTATATGTGTGTTAGCGTGAATCTGTATGTGTAAGTATGTGTCAGAACTGCCTTAACCCAGGAGCACACACCACAGAAGTTCTTCACCCAGATACACCTACAGAGGGCTTGAGCTCCTTTATAAGAGGCCTGGGACTTTGATGATCCCAGTAGTATTGAGGCTCAAGGAGCTGTAGATAATATATAGGTACCGAGTACAGGGTAGCAAGGCACTTGCCAGAGGTACTGGATACCTGTATATAGTTAATGTCAGAGGCAGATACTCAGGACAAGTAACCACAGGATTCTAGGTTAGGTATGCTGGACAGGCAGTCAGCCAATACTAAGTTTGGTACAGTAAACCGGTAGTCAGATGTAGCCAAGGCCAGTACACAGATTAGGTAGTCAGGATAGTCAGGTATGGTACACAGATCTGGTCAGATAGGATCAAAATTGTGTGGCAGAGAGTAGTCAAACAGGCCAGGAGTCAAAACTCACACACAAAAGGACCCCACTAGGGTGCTTCAGAATAGCAGTTCAGTTTTTTTAATTCGGCACAGAGCCTGCCCTGCCCCAAGTTGTGGGTCATGGGCTCTCCCCTACAGTGCCTTTCCTGCAGCCAGACGGCACCCTCCATGAGCCATCGGGTAGGTACAGGCAGCACACAGACCCTGCTCCTGCTAGCTACTGGTTGGCAGTTGGTAGCTGGTCTCTGATGCACTGAGGAACTTCCAGCTACCTGGAGCCTACCCTCGGCCAGGACAATCTGCTGATGTCAGTGGGTGATCCTGCTGACATGGTGAGACACAGCCCTAGTTAAGGGGGAAATGGGCGGAGAGTTTGAGGTTTCGGGTGTCGACCTGGGGAACCGGAGAACGGGGTGTGCTGATGTGTTACAGTATGTGTGTTGGCATGAGTGTGTGTAGCTAAATGTGTGTTACCATGAGTATGTAAGTGTGTGTTAGAGTAAGTACAGTATCTCACAAAAGTGAGTACACCCCTCACATTTTTATAAACATTTTATTATATCTTTTCATGTCACAACACTGAAGAAATGACACTCAGCTACAATGTAAAGTAGTGAGTGCACAGCCTGTATAACAATGTAAATTTGCTGTCCCCTCAAAATAACTCAATACGCAGCCATTAATGTCTAAACCTTGGCAACAAAAGTGAGTACACCCCTAAGTGGAATTGTCCAAATTGAGCCCAATTAACCATTTCCGCTCCCCAGTGTCATGTGACTCATTAGTGTTACAAGGCCTCAAGTGTGAATGGGGTGCATGTGTATTAAATTTGTGTTATCGCTCTCACAATCTTTCATACTGGTCACTGGAAGTTCAGCATGGCACCTCATGGCCAAGAACACTCTGAGGATCTGAGAAAAATAATTGTTGCTCTACATAAAGATGACCTAGGTTATAAGAAGATTGCCAAGACCTTGAAACTGAGCTGCAGCACGGTGGGCAAGACCATACAGCGGTTTTACAGGACAGGTTCCACTCAGAACAGGCCTCGCCATGGTCGACCAAAGAAGTTGAGTGCACATGCTCAGCGTCATATCCAGAGGTTGTCTTTGGGTAATAGACTATGAGTGCTGCCAGCATTGCGGCAGAGGTTGAAGGGGTGGGGGGTCAGCCTGTCAGTGTTCAAACCATACGCCGCACACTGCATCAAATTGGTCTGCATGGCTGTCGTCCCAGAGGGAAGCTTCTTCTAAAGATGATGCACAAGAAATCCGCAGTTTGCTGAAGACAAGCAGACTAAGGACATGGATTACTGGAACATGTCCTGTGGTCTGATGAGACCAAGATAAACTTATTTGGTTCAGATGGTGTCAAGGGTGTGTGGCGGCAACCAGGTGAGGCGTACAAAGAGAAGTGTGTCTTGCCTACAGTCAAACATGGTGGTGGGAGTGTCCTGGTCTGGCCTGCATGAGTGCTGCCGGCACTGGGGAGCTACAGTTCATTGAGGGAACCATGAATGGCAACATGTACTTTGACATACTGAAGCAGAGCATGATCACCTCCCTTCGGAGACTGGGCCGTAGGGCAGTATTCCAACATAACGACCCCAAACACACCTCCAAGACGACCACTGCCTTGCTAAAGAAGCTGAGGATAAAGGTGATGGACTGGCCAAGCATGTCTCCAGACCTAAACCCTATTGAGCATCTGTGGGGCATCCTCAAATGGAAGGTGGGGGAGCGCAAGGTCTCTAATATCCACCAGCTCTGTGGTGTCGTCATGGAGGAGCTGAAGAGGACTCCAGTGGCAACTTGTGGAGCTCTGGTGAACTCCATGCCCAAGATGTTTAAGGCAGTGCTGGAAAATAATGGCTGTGTGTTGAGTTATTTTTAAGGGAGTAGCAAATGTACACTGTTATACAGGCTGTACACTCACTACTAGGGATTTGAGTGACAGAATTAAGTAATTCAGGGACGAAAGGTTTAGCAATTGCAAGAGTAATTAGTTAACATGTTTAATATTTGTTACATAATTTGTTCTCAGATAACTATGATTTTTTTCATTTTTTACAACAGATAATGCAACTGAAAAGACGGAAGATACAAATTCTGAGAGTCATTATTATGTAGAAAGCATGACAGACCATGAATATATTGTTTTTGATGGTAAGAAATCCAGAGTGTAATTTTTGGCACTATAAAAAACATAACAGATTCCTTTTTTTCAATTCTAGAGCCATAGTTCTTTAATTAGCACAAAGCTTATGGCAATTTTATGCAACCATGATGGCGGGCTGTGTTTCCCAGGTCAGTCTAACGTGTGCCAACAGAGCCATGTTTTTATGGTAGGGCTGACCCAAGATACTGTGCTGCCAGGGTCCAGGCGTTAAATGCTGCCACCCTCACAACTTGCCATGTTTAATGCGTTAACAAGTTAGAAAAGCACATTGCTAAGGGAGAGTACTTCTGCTTCTGCAGCCTAAGGTTGGGGAATTTAACTTAAATTAAGGATAGGCACAGTGTCTATACAAGAACACCAGCGTCCGTGGCAAGGTTTGTGAGGTCTATAGAACATCACTAAATTGCCCACCACTGGCCCCAGTAGATGTCCACCATGCGCAATGTTGGTGCCTTTTAAGTCAACATGTTTTCTCTTTAATTGATTTTCAACGTTTGAGTCTGGCTCAGTATATGAATGCCTAGGGTTTTCTGACAAAAATGTCTAAATCTTTTTCAGATGGTGAAACAAATACAGAACATCTTCAGTATGATTACGTATTACCAGACGTTTCCAGTGATGATGATTATGATGATGTGGTGATACCCCATGAATATATGAAACGTGAATAGTGAATTTGGAAAGATTGGGGTATGGATGCATACAGCTGTTAATGTCTTGTAAACTATGGGCAATCCTTTTGGATTACAAAAATGTAAAAAGTACATCATATTTATTATATGTTGCTGTTGCTTTTCCTGATTTTTTATTTTGTTAAACATATTTCCAGTAAACAGATTAAAGCATTAAAAAAGCATTGTGGCAACTAATACTACAATTATTTTGTACAAACGACCCCATAATATAAATCAGGGTCCAATAAGGTTTACAAAGGATAGTTGGGAATGGAGACTTTATGCTCAGTGTCAAATTGCCAAACATATAGTAATATGTTCAATAGGTTTGAGGGTTTTTACGTAATTGTATGGCAATATATATATAATGACTGATAGATGTAGCCCAAATTAAGGTGTCGTGTGGCATATAAAGTATAAAGCTCTACATGATCCTAATCATTCATGGCCCACATGTTAAGAAATATACAATCAGTAAGAGTCCTAATGGCATTAAACACCAATACATTGAAATTATGCGGCTTTCAACAGACTTTTTTCTTCTGATATAATTTCCAGTGTGAATATCAGTGTCAAAATGTTATTACGTGAACCTTGTAAGGCCTACAAAGGCAATGAGCAGTGGAATAAAACATCCACTGTGTAGTCTACCTCCTTTTACTCTGTTTGTTTTTTGATAATTTGAGCAAATGTTACTTTGCAGTGGACAACAAAATAGTTAAGGAGGCACAGGCCATTTTTCATCTCTGTGCCTCTTTCCATTTAAGTGTCATTAACAAAGAGCTTACCAGGGGAGTTCACCAAGTTGTTCAGCACGAAGGTTGCAAGGAAGTACAAAAGAGGAATAAGGAAGTACTCCTTCAATCAATACTCTACTGTTCATTATTAACGTCTACCATACCGATCGAGTGTGTTTATCCAAGAACTTCTATTCACTTTTACCGCCATTATCCTTTTCTCTCTCACTCCCATCACCGTCATTTTCCAGGCATTCTCCATGATCACCATCCTCTAGTTTATATTCTCCTCCATCAAGCCACCCTTCCTTTCCACCTTCTACTCAAGATTCCAAGAACTTTATCCACATACTCTGCCATTTCTTTTGCCCTCCTTTCAACTTTTCCCTTTGGAACGTCCATTCTGCATATACATTAAAACAGCTATACATGATCACTTTATCTCTAGTTGCCTATACCTTCTCACTGTAACTGAAAGCTGGCTAACACCATTTAACACTGTTTATCCAGCTGTTGTCTCCTATGGTGGCTACCATACTCCCAAACCTAGTGAAAGAAGGGGTTGTGGTGTAGGCTTGCTACATTCCAAAACTTGCACTTTTCAGCCTGAATCCTGCTCCCTCACTCTCCTTTTCCTTCTTGGAGGTCAAGTGACCATTTACTCATTGCAAAATCCAAGGCACATTTCTCTCTGCTAACCTTTCTGGACCTTTTGAAACCTGAATCGGCACACCCTCCATGGTGTTAATGTGACAGTTGAGGAGATCAAAGATCTCCCCTGTAACCAGCTCATTGAGCAGTGCCGTGGGATACTGGGGGCCTATAATAATGCAAAGGGAAGCACACCCTAAAAAGCATATAAAAAAATTAGGGTGCTGCTGAGATGACCACTGTGTACATGGATGCCAGTCCATATGGAATGGAGTGCCCTTTTGAAATCACCAGGCTAGGCCCTGGATGCTTATCACTATGATGTTCTGGGTAAAGGGTACACTTGAGCCATGGGCGTAGGAACCGGGGGGGGGAATCACCCCCAGTAAATCATTCAGGGGGGACCGAAGAAGAAATCCCTACCCAGGGCTGTAGGAATCCAGCCAATCCATGTGCCGTACAGCACCCAGGCGGAGCTGAGCGGTCACTCATGAGAGTTTAACAACCCCTCTGTCTCCTCACCGCCACTCAGCAGTGAAGCTACGAGCACTGTGGCGAGACAAAGCCCTTGACTTCAGCACGGTAGTAAGAATATTGAAATATATGTTTTGGTGTGGGAGCAGAGGAAATGATTGCATGCTAGGCAGGGGGGCCCAAGGAAATGCTTGCCTAGGGTCCAATTTTTCAAGAGTTTTTGTTACAAAGATTAGCTGTTTCTTGCTATATTTAATGTAGTAAACATTCATTATTTTTACCAGTTTTTCAAGTTATATATTATTTTACATGTTTGCAAAAAAGAAAAAAAGTGGGGTAGGGGATAGTTACAAAACAGGTGTGTGATGGGGGAAAATGCTACCCCCCCCCAGATTTTTAAGGGTTCCTACGCACACTGTTAGAGCTTTAGTACTCTAACCAAGCCATTGCCATCTTCTTTTTGATAACAAAAAAAGCTATTACAAAATTAGAATAAAACAATATAACTCAACACTTAGTGGATTTAAGTATTTATTCCACCACATGGCAATGATTCAACCCAACTACAGGATCTTTTTCAAGCTTGTTTTGGATCGGGTGGAGTCCTGCTCAGGCACCAAGAATTTGAGTGCTGCCTAACATGAGGATTGTTTCTGCATCGTTATTACCAACTTCCAAAATATTTTTTCAGAGCAATTCCAATCAAATACTTTATAAAATGAGGTTTTAGTCTTAGTACTTAATTGTAGTCAATGGATGTTAAAAGCAGTGTTAACTAAGATACCAATAAGAGTTATTGTAATCACCTATGTAACGTTACAAAAGCCATTTTGGATAAATGTACAGATATAAATGTATTAGGATCAAGTAAGGTGTGTAGATTTCCTTTTGCTATAGAAAATGATTTTAATGTTTTGAATTATATGGATCACTGAACAAAAAGTAACAAATCCTTATGGAGATATGCATAAGGTTAATGAAAGCCATAAAACATACAATAGAAGAGAAGAAAAAGGAGGATGATGTGCAAATTAGCCAATCCAAGCTCTAGATTTGTACGTGCTGCAGGACTACATCGCCTTCTATCTGTAGAGTGTCTATCTGCTGCAGGTTGTGGACCCGGTGTTGGAAGTCACACACATGATGCCCATTGACGTTCACTTTGAAAGCATGATGATCACTTATGATTTCAATCTGTGAAAAAGGAAGGCACGTTAACACCATGCCACAAAGTATTTTGGTACAGATTTACATTTTAGCATTTTTTTGCAGGGACAAACAAAAGATATTTGGTTCTGTAGTGTGAAAAAACTATTTTGTACACTGGTCATGAGTACCTGTTACTTATGAACCCTGTATTTAAAGGAGGAGGCATGAGTTTATTTGAGCATTAAAAAACACCCTACTTTTTTCCCCCAGATCCCTGTGGACTGTAGTCTAGGTTTGACCAGTGCCCATACAGATAGCTTTGAGCTTGTTAGAAGGCTGGCAGCACTGGTGCTACCACCGTGATGTTATTACGAAGTTAACTGCCATATGAAGTCTACAGATTTATATGGTCCAAAGAGTACACTTAACTAAAAAACAGATTCTGTATGAGACAAGAAAGATACCTAAACGTCTGGCAGTGTTACCACAAAAAGATTTTCATACCATTAAAAAAGTCAAGGGCTTAAATGGTGTAAGTGTTACACAGACAATCATTATACATGAACTTACCACAAAACTTTGTCCTGGTGCAAAACACATTCCATGACCTGGCAAGTGACGTTCCTCCTTCCCCCAGCTGTTGTTCAAAAAAGTGTTTCGTACAATTGTATTCTCATCAAACCTAGGGTTGAAGTGTAGTGCTGTCCCACCGCTGAATTTCAGGTTGATATGGAATCTAAAAATAATCAAATTTACATTTTGGGTGCTATTCCACTATTCTGTTTTTTTGGTGCAGATTCAAGATCACCAAAAAAAAAAAACAAAAAAAAAAAACCCAACAACTTGAACTTTACCTTTTGGGATGTCCAGTAACAGTTCCTCTTATAACAATAGTCTTTGATGGAAAAAGACCTCCATAAATGTTGGTTTGGTATGGCATCGTCTATACAAACAACAAATAAATTAAGGAATTATGTTTCAGGCAAATATATAATTTTGGTACAGCATTCTTTTTACAGATAACCCCTGAACAAATTAAGCTTGCAACAGGAAACTGGAAAAACAGAAAGCTTTTATGATGATGAAGAGCATGTTAGTGGGAACTGAACAACAATTTCCTAAATTCAATTTCACTGCGAAGTAATCAATCCAATGTGCGTATTTATTTTAACTAAGAGCAAACATGTTTTATAAAATGTATAGATGTATTATTCTGTTGATAAAGGCCCTTATCAGGCTTTCATATTAGATTATTATTGTAATAGCAGAATATTCACGGGATTGTGTACTTTGTCGTGTCACATCAATGTAGTCTGGAGACTGCAAACATTTTTTCAATATTCCCATTTAATCATCCATATAATTTTAATGTGATGATATATATATATATATAGCATATAGTATATTATATATATATATCCTTTTGCGGTGGTAATCACCTCCCATGTTTACAGGATATCCTCTTTTAAGTGTGAAATTTTGTACATTCAAATAGCAGATATATTCAAAAAAACTTACATAATTTGCAGAATGCATTGGAGCCGAAGGAAACCCTGGCTATAAAGAAAAGACGTTTAGTATATGTTGCTAAAAATATTAAATGTAAAGATTTCTCTCTCTCAATCATTTTATTTCAATCAGGGGTATCAAAAACCCTGGCCTTGGAGAACACAAATGGGCCAGGATCTAGGCAAATCTTTGCTTTTTACAAAAGTGATTTATTTCATATCAGGAAGATTTACTTTACTGAGAATGTGATGGATAAGCGAAACAGCCTACCAGGTAGAGGGAATAAAACAGCGAGTACATTTAAACACGCATGGAATAGGCATATGGCTCCAGAATCTAAGACAATACCAAGGGGCTGATTAAAGTTTGCGCCTTAACACCAGATAAAACAGGCAGACTATGTGGGCTAAATGTTTATTTTTAGCATCCTCTACAAAAACAAACATTCTAGGCACTGAAGTGTTTAATGGTGAAACCCTATTCGCCAACAAGCAAATCTAAGTTGACTATCTTGTGCCAGGGGTTTCTCTGGCGTTAGTGAAGTTATGGATCTTACGCTATTATAGAAATGGACCTATACAGCTAGTTTAGGGAAACTTTAAATTATAAGAAATCATTGTGTGACAATGCAAACAACTGAGATAGTATCTCATAGATCAAAGACTTACATTAAAAGCAGGCCCACCGGGAAATTGTTGTGGTGCGAATCCTGGGTGCTGTGGGTACACTGGCTAAAAAATATATAAAGAACATGATTTAAGTTTCAGTTGCTTTCAGAAAAATTCAGTTCCCGAGGGTATATATATATTTTCATTTTCTATAAAATCCCACTTTATTTTATACATACCAACACTCGAGACAATGATGTCTTTGGTCAGTGGAGCTTGTTGTTGTATAGAGCTACCATGGAAGTGGCATAAGAACATGACACTTCACCAAAGCAAAAGGGCCAGTATTGTGGTTTAAGGTAGGATTGCTGAGTTATTTCAAAGCCAAATATATTATACAATGATTGTGGGCTTTATATTAACAAGGACACACACTGGATCATTTCAGTTCTTGAAAAAGCTCACTTGGTAGGTCCTTCATAACGTATACTGGTATACATTGAATTAGAATGACGTTAGTACAACCCCATGTGTATAAACAGGTCCCGAAATGGCTAAAACTAGATCATCATCACCTATTATTGATGGGTGGACATAAAGACTAACCACAGAGAGAACACAGGAAAGGCATGTATCTGAACTTACATTGTGCATTTGGCCAGGAGGAAATTGCTGGCCTGGGAATCCTGCCTACAAGAAATAATAAAAAATAAAAACAAAAGTTAAAAATGCTGGGCACTAAACCACAGCTGTGTATTTCATACCAGTACAGGTTTCCACACAGGTAAGAAGTTAACGCACGATTATATGTCCATGCATATGTGATGGTATTTTTTCTGATTTAAAAAGAGTATTTATGCTATTTTTGCGTGATCATGAAGAGAAACTAACTTTGTCTTACTGTAGCTCTCTTCAGAACAAAAGAATTATTACAATGAGAAACTGTTCAGTTACTCACCTGTCCACTGCATCTTGACATGAATCAGAAACACTATACCTAAGGGAAGGGGGCTTCCAAGTTACATTAATGGCAAAAAGGCATGATTTTTCCTTTAAAGCAGAAGATGAATGAAATATGCTAAAAGTTACTTAACTAGGCCAAATTCTTTGAGCGTTTACCAACACGTGAATATCAGAACATTTGAAAAGATTTTTACTCTGAAAGGTTTCTCTCTTTTCTAGCATGTTTTTACAGCATAAATCAATCCAAGGTGGTGGTATTGCATATATGAGGTAATGTCATGTCCATAGCTTGTGAATGACAATAAAACTAAAATATTACGAGGCTTACCCCCTGTGCTTGGATATCAACACTTGTTAGACTAACAGATCCACAAATGTTTAAGATCTTGACTTTATGCAGGGGAGTCCGGTGATTGTATTCCAAGAAGTGATTCCTATTTACAGACACCTAAAAAGGCAAAAAGGGAAGAAAGGTACAATCGATAAAATTAGAAAAAACGTATAAAATGGCCAGATTATCATTGATAATATTAGAACAGACTGGGGGGAAAAAAATACAAAAATCTACCTTATAACTATGGTTTGTAGCAAGGACACGGATCTCAAACGGCTGCCCCTTATGGAAAGGCATTTCACGTTTATTTTCTTCTCTGCCCCAGCTCTGACGCTCCTTGGTATTGCAGACAACAATTCCACCATCAATAAAGCGTGGGTTGAAATGAAACGCAATATCATCATTTTCATTGGGTCCACACTGAAAGTTTACCGCAAACCTACAATATAGATCAGAACTTTTATTTTTTTTAAAACCAACTCACTTAATGTTGAATAGGTTGTTCCGCATTGCACATCGAGCTATGTACCACAATGTACCATGCTCATCCTGCACAGTTGGTCTTTCAACTTTATTACTGTTTGCTGGAAATTTTGCTAGAACAAATTATACCCTCCCCTACACACACTATTAAAGAGTTAACCTCCTCTTTAATACAGAGATTTCAAAAACTGTTGACACCAGGGAAGGCTATTCATTAATACAGCTGGGTCTGCCAAAAACAATGAGCTAAAAGCATAAGCATGTCAAAAGTTGAACATTTGGGCATTCGGGAATCAGGCAGTTGAAAAAAAGTACATTTTTGATATTCCAGCACTTTTTAGACTAAGCATGCCACCGTGCATACATGACAACATTTAAAAAGTGCTGTTCCACCCACTCTGCTCATTTTAAACACTTTTTATAACTATATGCATCATTCCTAGTACTGTTGAATGTCTAAACCCCGACGTTCTTTAACCATGTAAACTTTTGCCTCCTTCATAATATTTCATAAGAACACATAAGAAAATGAAAGTGAAACATTTAAAAAAAAATTGTTTTGTTTCTATGTCACTAAAGCTAAAGTTTGCTGGTTTATGGCATCATCGTTGGTACTAATCTGAGAAAAATCCGATATAGGAATATTTAAGATTGCATTCTAATTTAGAAAATGCTGTATCATCTGTAAACACAAACTCATATCTCATGAGACTCCTCATAAATTGTTTGGAAAAGAAATTTTGAATTGAACATCCATTGTTGCGCGACGCCACATGTGGAAATTAATTTTGAATTGTCTTCACACAACTTTAACACAGTGGAAATAAAAATAACAAATGCCAACAATTAATGCAATGATCATCGGTGGCATGTTTTGGCCTAGACAGTTCTATGGGGACAGCAGCAGGATGTATTTTGTATTTTGAAGTGTCACTGCTCTGTGGGTCGGTTGAGATCAAATATATCTCTTGTAACTGACCCACATTCTATGGAGCACTGTACCCAGGGGCTTAACTAGAAACAGCCCCCCCCCCCAAACTTCAACATCTGGTCTGTGCCATCATTGCCCCCCAAACAACTTGTCTGTGCCTTCTTCCCCTCCCCTCTTCCAACAAACACTCTGGCACACATAGGTAAACACACACAGAAATTAGACACACTTACTCATACTCAGTAACACACATGTACACATTCATGCTCACACACACACACAGTTACACATCCATACATTTATACAGACACATAT
>VKOC01019134.1:0-18568 GCA_009364415.1 Spea multiplicata | reverse complement strand
AACGGTAGAAGCTATGCAGTTTTAAAGTGTATGTGTGTGTGGGGGGGGGGCACATACAGGATCCGCCCCAGGTGCCAAATACTCTAGGTACGCCCCTGCTTGTGGATGATGTCTTTTATGAGACAAATGAATTGGACAACCCAGTTTCTTCAAAGTATTAACGTTTGTTAAAGTATCAGAAAGTTCGATGTGATCGCCGCTGTTTGTGGTATCCACAACCCCTAATAAAAGGGTTCTGTTTGGTTTTGTGACAGCTTCTTCACGAGCATTAGCTCAAGATATACAGGAATCGAATGGAAGAGGAGATGTTTTAAAAGCAAGAATAACAATTTATGAATAATTAGAAAACAATATGCTCACATAGATAATCAGCATTCAAAGCTCTGTCTGTGCTACTTCCAGGTGGGCATGACGCCAATGTGCATAACGCGTTTCGCCCAGTCAGGCTTCCTCAGATGTATGTTCAGCCCTCCTCTCCATCCTCTTTATATAGTCAGGTGTATCAAGTAGGACTCTTTGATTTGAATCCAATTTTGTTAACCCTATGAGGTTTCTTAATAGTCTCTAAAAAGTACCCATATAAAAGCTTTTATCCTTTAAATGTGTCCACATTAACAACGGCCACATTAACATACAATTTTAAAGGAATTGTTTTATATTGTATTTGTAAATGAAGTTAATCTATTAATTACATCTATTTTAATTAGCATATACTTTCTTTAAACGGTGTTGAATAAATACACTAAAACACATGTAAATACAAAAAACAATATATATAAATATATATATATATAATATATATTAGATGTAAGTAAAAACATAAATTCATTTTGTGGTATAGTTAGAAGTAAAAGCTTCCAGATTGTCACGCACAGCGTAAGGTAGAACCTGTAATCAGGTAGAGCAGCGTGTGCAAGTCCAATAGACAGAACACCAAAGTCCAGTACAGAATCCCCAATGAGCAAGCCGAGGTCAGGAAGCCAGAAGTCAGGATCGTAGCAGGGTAAGCCGAGGTCAGGAAGCCAGAAGTCAGGATAAACGTGAGGAAAGCCAGAGTCAAACGCCAGGAATCAGTATCAGGAACAAGCCAGGTCGGTAACGGGAAAAACAACAGGAACATGTACTGAGATGACACTATGCAAGATAGGTACAACCATCAGAAGGCAAGGCTGGGGTGTTTCTGAGGCTCTTAAATAGACAGAGGAAGTCTAGGCATCAATTAGTGACTTCCCGCCAAAAATTCAAAGTGCCGTTACGTCACTTCCGGTTGTCGGCCATTTTGGGATTGGCAGAACGTAAAATCCTAAAAGGAGTAGTAGTACCGGCTGGCGCCACTAGGTGGCGTGCAGAAGATCGCGTGCACGCAGCAGGACCGGACCTGACTCCAGCAGAGGACGACCGACACGTGGGACCGCGAGGTCTTCCCCTTCCTCGCGGCGGCAGGGCTGTCTCGGAGAGGCGGGAGGTCTCCCTCTCCTCCGTGGCGGCTGCGGTTGCCGCGGCACGGTGGGAGGTCTCCCCCTTCTTCTCGGCGGCTGCCGGGCCAGGTACGTGACACAGATGTACGATTTTTAACCCTAAAATTTAAACATAAAAAAATCATGATAATTAAACAGTAAATAAATAGAGATAAACAGATAATAAAGAATAAAAGAAACTAAACTCTAATAAATATCAATAAAAATAAAGGGAACTAATCTAAAAAAAAAAAATGAAAATATCAAAATTTTGGTTTAGTCCCATAGTATATAATGTCTTTAATGTATAAACCCATTTCATTTCAGTTTGGCTGACCTTTTTAATAAATTTCCTCCTCTCCAATTTATTTTAACTGATTGAATACCCATATATTGAAGATATTTTGGATCACTATTGTGATGTTGCTTAAAATGTAGAGGCAAAGTGTGATTAATCTGAGCCCCTCGTATTGCTTTAACATGTTCATCAATTCTTTTATGCAGTGGTCTCCCAACATATTGAAGCCCACATGGGCACTCAAATAAATATCATTCTTAGTGTTACATGTTATTAAATCTTTTATATTGTATTGTCTGCCTGTTTCACAACTCTTAAATATTCTAATAGCCGCCCTACCAATGTGGTTATTCTTTTGGCAAGAGGTACATTGTCCATATCTGTAGAACCCTATATTATTATGTATAAGTGTATTGCTTTGGTGTTCGGATTTCGTGAAACTGGAGGTCAAGTTTAAGTCTAAACTTGGAGCTTCTAAACTTGAAACCAATGTCGTTTCATTATTTTTTTTAAATCATAAAGACATTTGTCATTATGGGGTACTGTATCTATATCTAAAATATTTTTGTGTTCGGATATCAACACATTTGTCTGTTCTAATGTCTCTGTTTCTTTTATGGCTTTGTCTAGAAATGGTTTTGGATAACCCTTTTGTATAAATTCATTTTCAACTTTATTGACTTGTCGTTGGTACATAGAATTATCTGAGCAATTGCATTTTATGCGCATTCAGTTGTCCCTTAGGAATATTAGTCAGCCATGGGCTATAATGTCCACTACTGTAAAGGACATAGATATTTGTGTCTAATGACTTAAAAAATGATTTTGTACAAATTTGGGTTGGTCAGTAAATATTAGAAGATCCAAATACGCAATTTGTTGTTGACTTGATTCTGAAGTTACATTTATTCGCCAATGGTTAGTGTTGAGAGTGGAGAAGTCTGGAAGAGCTTCCGAACCTTCGCCAGACACTACTGATTATCAACAATGTATTCTGCAGGTTCCATGTTTGGCCGCAGAGTTGTCCAGACTTTCATAACCTCTCTGATTCTCTTGTATATTTCTCTAAATGTGGAAATCAGGACAGTAAACTGGGGATTCCTTGCTAATGTTTACAGTGGCACATTTTCTGTTTTCATTCAATAAAGATTTTTTCTTGCATTGAGCTTTGTTATTTAACTCAGGAGTAAGGGAGGGTTGAGAGAGTGGCCATCATCAGACATTTGTACAGGCTGAAATCCTGGGCCCCCATGCCTCTCCAATAAGCACACCCTATGCCCATTGGGCTGCCAATTGCTCATCCGTTGTTCCACCCATGACCCTGCCTCACGATCATCCGAAAAGCACACCTTATGAGAGAAAGGGTGGACCTCGGGTAACCTGGGTGAAGTAAGAATTCATCCTAATTAACCATAAATGAATTTATAATCAATTGAAATTAATTATAATCGGATGTACTACAAGAGATTTTTCATTATATTTGATTGCAATTATAAAAATTCTCTCTCTCTCTCTCTCTCTCTCACTATATACACATACTAGTAGTGGTTTTTAACACATTTAACATTTATAACTTATGCTTATTCTTATGTTAGCAAAGTCTATTTTCAATAATACTAATATGCAGTGGAATGTCGTGAGAGCCTTCAAGCTTCTCAATGTTATTGCATTTGAGCATTAAAATTACTGATACCATTTAAATAACCTCATACATTATCAGAATTCCCTATTAAGTTTTTGCTCCCCTTACATAACTTTACTGCGCCTCTTGGCTCAGGATGCCTTTGCATGACCGAGGTAGAGCTTAATTCGGCATCCCCCACTTCCACATCCAAATAAGAGAATATAAAATTAATCAAAGTTTAACCATTTAATAAATACAGCTATGAATAAAATTGTCCGCGGTGCTTTCACCTTGTAGCTCTGCACCGTGACAACATATTCTTTAACAATGCTGTAAACAGTTAACTTTATTATGCAAATATATGCCTATTTACATAAACATACTAACATATAACCAATCACTACATGAGCTGTAACAGAAACAATTGTTTACATCCTAGTATGAGCACAGGCAACTCAATTAATAATTTAAAAATGGCCAGGACATTGGCCATTGGTTTTTTAATTGTTTTCTTTAACCCCCCCTAATCTTAGGAAAACTCATCATTATTAGAAAAAAATCAGTAATTGATCTGACCATTTTTAAGAATCTATGGCAACAACCTTTTATTTATACATGTGTTACTTTCAGCAGTGTAGGAGCGCAGCATCTTTAAAGCATTGCTCTGGATTGTGATGTCACAGTTGTGTAGCATATAGGAGTCGCTGCCATTGGAGCTGTGAGCTCAGTCCTACTGCTGCTGTCCCAATAGCTACAGTTGGGGAGAAAGTACTTGCTTTCAGTCTGCATTCGACTTCAAGCGCTCTGATGGCTGCCTCTGGTAAGTAGATAGAAACAGCGGAATGAGATTGTGGTGGGAATTGCAGTGTGTGGCTGTCTCAGCGGTCTATGGAGACATCTGGAGCTCAACTGGTTGTATAGCTTGGCGGGAGCTGCACTCTTTGTACATAACATATTGAGCTGCTATTAACTTAAAGTTAATCTAAATTTTAAAGTCATGAGATCAAAATCAAACTTTACTCAATTGCCCAAAGTAAGAATACATTGTGTGTACCATATAGACTTTTTGGTGGAGATCTGTCTTTGTGGCTCATATCCCTCTGTTAAAAATTGTTGTAGGGACATGGCCATCCCTATCACTACCTGTTGGTAGAGCATAACGTGCATGTCCCGTTATGGGATCTTCAGTTGGGATGCACAGTTTATTTTCAAATTAAATGAGCTCATTTCCTGTGTCAGGGACGGTTCTGTTAGGTAAATACATTAAATTCCTTGTTTCTTGTATATTTGTCACCCAACTAACACACAAAATGATTTGTAACGCGTGTCTTCTGGGTATGAAGGATATTCGTGGCTTAAATGGTTCTGTTGTTTGAAAGCTGTAAACCTCTAGATTAAACTCTGTTTTAATCTATGTGTATATTTCTTCTCTTGGGTGTGAGAGCCGCATCTTAAACGTGGTACATTGTTTCCTTTCTTCCTCAACAGGTATAAGCTTTGATCCCAGTGGAGATCTGTGCATTTTGGATAATATTATCCATGCCTTGCACACTGAGGTTAAAGTGACAAGGAGGAGACGTCACTTAATATATTATGAGGATTGCTTCATTGGCTCAGACATTGTGGATGTCGTGTTTTCCCACCTGCTGCACCATAACTATTATGGGAATGTCCGATTCACTCGCACCAGTGTAGTGCAGATATGCCAGGCTCTTCTGGACTGCAGAGTGTTTGAACCTGTCAGCTCACGCTCTATGTTCGGAAGGAGCAAGAAACACACTGTCTTCGAAGACAGCGGTTTATATAGATTTCCCAGTGCGGCTGGTCCCGATGGTTATTCATCAAAATTTGCCTACTGGAGAGAACGTGTTATCACCTGGATGTCCACACTGTTGATCGCGAGGCCTGACGACGTGCTGGATGTGATATTCTGCACACGCTTCTGAAACAACGAAGTGGTTGATTTATTCTTCTGTATCCTGTCCAAGGAGAATCGTTTATGTTATTAAAATGTAGTCTTTAATCTAATGTTATATTGTACTAGTTAAATTATTAAGAAACATACTGTATGTTCTATGGCTTTTAATGCTACCAGCTTTATATATATATCTATCACAAGGGGGTTAGTGGCTGCGCTCTCACGGCTGTGGATATTTGAAAGAAAGAGAAACACAATGTATTCTGTTTTGTCAATTAGAAAAGGTCCCGGAGCAAGATAAACAGTTTTCAAAAAAACATATTTATTCTAAAATTTGGTAAAAAAATAAAAACCAACAAAAGGTTAATATAACTTGCTTTGCCTAGCACAGGCTTCCTAAGAGTTTATAGAAAGGCTCCTGATACATTGAATTTTTTCATACAGTTTGAAATGTTTGAAATGGCGTCAAAATGATGTCATCAACAAGGGGTGTGGCTTAAATGTCACTAAACAACACATTTTTAATTTTTTTTCTCCCTTTTTCCTTCTTCTTTCAATTCGTTCTCTTCCTTTTTTGTTAATTGTTTTCTTCCTTTTCTTTTTTGTTAATTTTAACATAAAAGAACAAGCATAATTGGATGTCAAAATCTATATTTAACCCTTCAGGAGTTAGGGTTTTTAAACAATATATCCTGTAGAATTCGATCTTTCCTAATACCTTAACGATATCCCCTCCTCTCCAGGGTATGGATATTTTTGTTATAGCAGTAAATTTGAGTAGCTTTGGATCTTTATAATGATGTAAGAAGCAGTGGAGGCTCTTCCATAGGAGCACATGCGCACGTGAACCCCCAAGCTCAAAAGGAAACAAAATTTTCAAAGTTCATCAAAAATCAATTTTTATCTAAATTAGATTAAAATGGATTTTTGATGAATTTTGCATTTTTTTTTTCTTTTACACTTTGGGGTTTACATGCCATGTCCCCTGATGTAGCACATATACAACTGGGTGATGATTTCTATAGATGCAAGCCTAGCCAGCTCGGGATGGAGACTTTTAAGGACTAAGCTGGGCCTAGTGATTCTGATCACTCCCAAATGACCCAGAAGACTCTGATACTTGGCTTCTGTAAGAATACCAATTGCTGAACTATTCAGACTACTTGACAGACTACTTGCAGTCCTAAACTCAAATAAGCATGAAAACAAAGGGTGTGAATATACACAGCACTCTACCCACTCACTAGCTGCAATGTGAACCCCTAATTACACTAAAAATCAATAATCAAGAAACAGAAGAACGTGGCTCATGCACTAAGGGTGATAAAAAGTGATACAAAGTATCTTATAGACACAAAATGTAACGAAAAATAAAATACCGTTATATACGTGTGGATTGACCTTTCACTTGTATCAAACTTTACAGTCTGGGACAAATCCTCCAAATAATTAAAATAGAAAAAAGAGGAAACAAAGCAAATAACAAAAAAAAAATATAGTGTAGTAGTTTGGGTATCCTTTTTCTGTTAAATAAGCATGAATTTCACTCACATGTTATCAAAAGATTAGCAGATACTTCAAGGGTCTTGTGTGTATTTTCACTTTGTAGAAGAGGCTTTTGTGAAAAAGCAGAAAGAGAAGGATATATAGTGCCCCAGCTATGGCAATGTATTTATGGGTGACTGGGAAGATGAATATATCTGTTACCTCCTCCACTGTCCCGCGGGTAGGGGAGCTGAGACGCAGCCCGCGCGTCCAGGCCCCTGCTCGTTCCGTCGGGCGGGAACCGCCGCCAGCTCCGTTCTGCGGACAGACACGTGTCCCTGCAGAGATCACTGGATCCTGACGTGGCGCGCGCCTCGAAGTAACTCATAAAAATTCATGTCGCTTCTTAAAGCGACATTTATCCTTTTTCCTCCTCCCCCTAATTAGGTGGGTAGGAGGATCCTGTTATTGAGAGGGCTATTTAAACCTTCAGTATGCACTTCACCTTTGCCTGTGATAGTGCCTTATATTCCTGAATTTGGTTGATATTTATTGGTTTTGACTCTGGCTAGTTTTTGACCCTTGTTGTTTGCTGCCTGCCCTGACCTCTGCCTGTGACCCCGACTACTCTTCTGCCTGACCCCTGTATTTATTATTTTGTTTATTATTTTCGTTCCTGATTATTTGTACTACGCTACGCTCCTGGAGCCGCTATACACTTCGGTGTTCCGTTGCTGGGCTCTCCACCTCCGCCAGGGGGGGCGCCTTCCCAATTTCTGCAGCGAGGATCCTCTGCTGTATTACAGACGTGACAATATCTGGGGAGAATGATGGGGACATCAATCGAAGGGAAGTCCTATATAGAAGGTATATAGATGACCTTTTTCACTGTATATCCTTTCCTTTGTGCTTTTTTATGAGCTTTCATTGGAGGTCTCAAAATACTATGCACTTGCAGTATTCAATAAAACAGATATATTCAATAAAATAATATATCTATTGTTTCAATGTATCAGCAATGTGAATTAAGTGTAATTGAAAAGTAAAAAAACATATACTTGTGGATGATGTCTTCTATGAGACAAATGAATTGGACAACCCAGTTTCTTCAAAGTATCAACGTTTGTTAAAGTATCAGAAAGTTCGATGTGATCGCCGCTGTTTGTGGTATCCACAACCTCTAATAAAAGGGTTCTGTTCGGTTTTGTGACAGCTTCTTCATGAGCATTAGCTCAGGATATACAGGAATGGAATGGAAGAGGAGATGTTTTAAAAGCAAGAATAACAATTTATGAATAATTAGAAAACAATATGCTCACATAGATAATCGGCATTCAAAGCTCTGTCTGTGCTACTTCCAGGTGGGCATGACGCCAATGTGCATAATGCGTTTCGCCCAATCAGGCTTCCTCAGATGTATGTTCAGCCCTCCTCTCCATCCTCTTATATAGTCAGCTGTACTGGGTGTATCAAGTAGGACTCTTTGATTTGAATCCAATTTTGTTAACCCTATGAGGTTTCTTAATAGTCTCTAAAAAGTACCCATATAAAAGCTTTTATCCTTTAAATGTGTCCACATTAACAACGGCCACATTAACATACAATTTTAAAGGAATTGTTTTATATTGTATTTGTAAATGAAGTTAATCTATTAATTACATCTATTTTAATTAGCATATACTTTCTTTAAACGGTGTTGAATAAATACACTAAAACACATGTAAATACAAAAAACATATATATATAATATATATATATATATAATATATATATTAGATGTAAGTAAAAACATAAATTCATTTTGTGGTATAGTTAGAAGTAAAAGCTTCCAGATTGTCACGCACAGCGTAAGGTAGAACCTGTAATCAGGTAGAGCAGCGTGTGCAAGTCCAATAGACAGAACACCAAAGTCCAGTACAGAATCCCCAATGAGCAAGCCGAGGTCAGGAAGCCAGAAGTCAGGATCGTAGCAGGGTAAGCCGAGGTCAGGAAGCCAGAAGTCAGGATAAACGTGAGGAAAGCCAGAGTCAAACGCCAGGAATCAGTATCAGGAACAAGCCGGGTCGGTAACGGGAAAAACAACAGGAACATGTACTGAGATGACACTATGCAAGATAGGTACAACCATCAGAAGGCAAGGCTGGGGTGTTTCTGAGGCTCTTAAATAGACAGAGGAAGTCTAGGCATCAATTAGTGACTTCCCGCCAAAAATTCAAAGTGCCGTTACGTCACTTCCGGTTGTCGGCCATTTTGGGATTGGCAGAACGTAAAATCCTAAAAGGAGTAGTAGTACCGGCTGGCGCCACTAGGTGGCGTGCAGAAGATCGCGTGCACGCAGCAGGACCGGACCTGACTCCAGCAGAGGACGACCGACACGTGGGACCGCGAGGTCTTCCCCTTCCTCGCGGCGGCAGGGCTGTCTCGGAGAGGCGGGAGGTCTCCCTCTCCTCCGTGGCGGCTGCGGTTGCCGCGGCACGGTGGGAGGTCTCCCCCTTCTTCTCGGCGGCTGCCGGGCCAGGTACGTGACACAGATGTACGATTTTTAACCCTAAAATTTAAACATAAAAAAATCATGATAATTAAACAGTAAATAAATAGAGATAAACAGATAATAAAGAATAAAAGAAACTAAACTCTAATAAATATCAATAAAAATAAAGGGAACTAATCTCAGAAAAAAAAAATGAAAATATCAAAATTTTGGTTTAGTCCCATAGTATATAATGTCTTTAATGTATAAACCCATTTCATTTCAGTTTGGCTGACCTTTTTAATAAATTTCCTCCTCTCCAATTTATTTTAACTGATTGAATACCCATATATTGAAGATATTTTGGATCACTATTGTGATGTTGCTTAAAATGTAGAGGCAAAGTGTGATTAATCTGAGCCCCTCGTATTGCTTTAACATGTTCATCAATTCTTTTATGCAGTGGTCTCCCAACATATTGAAGCCCACATGGGCACTCAAATAAATATCATTCTTAGTGTTACATGTTATTAAATCTTTTATATTGTATTGTCTGCCTGTTTCACAACTCTTAAATATTCTAATAGCCGCCCTACCAATGTGGTTATTCTTTTGGCAAGAGGTACATTGTCCATATCTGTAGAACCCTATATTATTATGTATAAGTGTATTGCTTTGGTGTTCGGATTTCGTGAAACTGGAGGTCAAGTTTAAGTCTAAACTTGGAGCTTCTAAACTTGAAACCAATGTCGTTTCATTATTTTTTTTAAATCATAAAGACATTTGTCATTATGGGGTACTGTATCTATATCTAAAATATTTTTGTGTTCGGATATCAACACATTTGTCTGTTCTAATGTCTCTGTTTCTTTTATGGCTTTGTCTAGAAATGGTTTTGGATAACCCTTTTGTATAAATTCATTTTCAACTTTATTGACTTGTCGTTGGTACATAGAATTATCTGAGCAATTGCATTTTATGCGCATTCAGTTGTCCCTTAGGAATATTAGTCAGCCATGGGCTATAATGTCCACTACTGTAAAGGACATAGATATTTGTGTCTAATGACTTAAAAAATGATTTTGTACAAATTTGGGTTGGTCAGTAAATATTAGAAGATCCAAATACGCAATTTGTTGTTGACTTGATTCTGAAGTTACATTTATTCGCCAATGGTTAGTGTTGAGAGTGGAGAAGTCTGGAAGAGCTTCCGAACCTTCGCCAGACACTACTGATTATCAACAATGTATTCTGCAGGTTCCATGTTTGGCCGCAGAGTTGTCCAGACTTTCATAACCTCTCTGATTCTCTTGTATATTTCTCTAAATGTGGAAATCAGGACAGTAAACTGGGGATTCCTTGCTAATGTTTACAGTGGCACATTTTCTGTTTTCATTCAATAAAGATTTTTTCTTGCATTGAGCTTTGTTATTTAACTCAGGAGTAAGGGAGGGTTGAGAGAGTGGCCATCATCAGACATTTGTACAGGCTGAAATCCTGGGCCCCCATGCCTCTCCAATAAGCACACCCTATGCCCATTGGGCTGCCAATTGCTCATCCGTTGTTCCACCCATGACCCTGCCTCACGATCATCCGAAAAGCACACCTTATGAGAGAAAGGGTGGACCTCGGGTAACCTGGGTGAAGTAAGAATTCATCCTAATTAACCATAAATGAATTTATAATCAATTGAAATTAATTATAATCGGATGTACTACAAGAGATTTTTCATTATATTTGATTGCAATTATAAAAATTCTCTCTCTCTCTCTCTCTCTCTCACTATATATATATGTATGTATATATATATATATATATATATATATATACACATACTAGTAGTGGTTTTTAACACATTTAACATTTATAACTTATGCTTATTCTTATGTTAGCAAAGTCTATTTTCAATAATACTAATATGCAGTGAAATGTCGTGAGAGCCTTCAAGCTTCTCAATGTTATTGCATTTGAGCATTAAAATTACTGATACCATTTAAATAACCTCATACATTATCAGAATTCCCTATTAAGTTTTTGCTCCCCTTACATAACTTTACTGCGCCTCTTGGCTCAGGATGCCTTTGCATGACCGAGGTAGAGCTTAATTCGGCATCCCCCACTTCCACATCCAAATAAGAGAATATAAAATTAATCAAAGTTTAACCATTTAATAAATACAGCTATGAATAAAATTGTCCGCGGTGCTTTCACCTTGTAGCTCTGCACCGTGACAACATATTCTTTAACAATGCTGTAAACAGTTAACTTTATTATGCAAATATATGCCTATTTACATAAACATACTAACATATAACCAATCACTACATGAGCTGTAACAGAAACAATTGTTTACATCCTAGTATGAGCACAGGCAACTCAATTAATAATTTAAAAATGGCCAGGACATTGGCCATTGGTTTTTTAATTGTTTTCTTTAACCCCCCCTAATCTTAGGAAAACTCATCATTATTAGAAAAAAATCAGTAATTGATCTGACCATTTTTAAGAATCTATGGCAACAGCCTTTTATTTATACATGTGTTACTTTCAGCAGTGTAGGAGCGCAGCATCTTTAAAGCATTGCTCTGGATTGTGATGTCACAGTTGTGTAGCATATAGGAGTCGCTGCCATTGGAGCTGTGAGCTCAGTCCTACTGCTGCTGTCCCAATAGCTACAGTTGGGGAGAAAGTACTTGCTTTCAGTCTGCATTCAACTTCAAGCGCTCTGATGGCTGCCTCTGGTAAGTAGATAGAAACAGCGGAATGAGATTGTGGTGGGAATTGCAGTGTGTGGCTGTCTCAGCGGTCTATGGAG
This sequence comes from Spea multiplicata, assembly GCA_009364415.1. Lineage (NCBI taxonomy): Eukaryota > Metazoa > Chordata > Amphibia > Anura > Pelobatidae > Spea > Spea multiplicata. Next base: position 6,501 of record VKOC01019134.1, on the reverse strand, counting down.
ACATCTGGAGCTCAACTGGTTGTATAGCTTGGCGGGAGCTGCACTCTTTGTACATAACATATTGAGCTGCTATTAACTTAAAGTTAATCTAAATTTTAAAGTCATGAGATCAAAATCAAACTTTACTCAATTGCCCAAAGTAAGAATACATTGTGTGTACCATATAGACTTTTTGGTGGAGATCTGTCTTTGTGGCTCATATCCCTCTGTTAAAAATTGTTGTAGGGGCATGGCCATCCCTATCACTACCTGTTGGTAGAGCATAACGTGTATGTCCCGTTATGGGATGCACAGTTTATTTTCAAATTAAATGAGCTCATTTCCTGTGTCAGGGACGGTTCTGTTAGGTAAATACATTAAATTCCTTGTTTCTTGTATATTTGTCACCCAACTAACACACAAAATGATTTGTAACGCGTGTCTTCTGGGTATGAAGGATATTCGTGGCTTAAATGGTTCTGTTGTTTGAAAGCTGTAAACCTCTAGATTAAACTCTGTTTTAATCTATGTGTATATTTCTTCTCTTGGGTGTGAGAGCCGCATCTTAACCGTGGTACATTGTTTCCTTTCTTCCTCAACAGGTATAAGCTTTGATCCCAGTGGAGATCTGTGCATTTTGGATAATATTATCCATGCCTTGCACACTGAGGTTAAAGTGACAAGGAGGAGACGTCACTTAATATATTATGAGGATTGCTTCATTGGCTCAGACATTGTGGATGTCGTGTTTTCCCACCTGCTGCACCATAACTATTATGGGAATGTCCGATTCACTCGCACCAGTGTAGTGCAGATATGCCAGGCTCTTCTGGACTGCAGAGTGTTTGAACCTGTCAGCTCACGCTCTATGTTCGGAAGGAGCAAGAAACACACTGTCTTCGAAGACAGCGGTTTATATAGATTTCCCAGTGCGGCTGGTCCCGATGGTTATTCATCAAAATTTGCCTACTGGAGAGAACGTGTTATCACCTGGATGTCCACACTGTTGATCGCGAGGCCTGACGACGTGCTGGATGTGATATTCTGCACACGCTTCTGAAACAACGAAGTGGTTGATTTATTCTTCTGTATCCTGTCCAAGGAGAATCGTTTATGTTATTAAAATGTAGTCTTTAATCTAATGTTATATTGTACTAGTTAAATTATTAAGAAACATACTGTATGTTCTATGGCTTTTAATGCTACCAGCTTTATATATATATCTATCACAAGGGGGTTAGTGGCTGCGCTCTCACGGCTGTGGATATTTGAAAGAAAGAGAAACACAATGTATTCTGTTTTGTCAATTAGAAAAGGTCCCGGAGCAAGATAAACAGTTTTCAAAAAAACATATTTATTCTAAAATTTGGTAAAAAAATAAAAACCAACAAAAGGTTAATATAACTTGCTTTGCCTAGCACAGGCTTCCTAAGAGTTTATAGAAAGGCTCCTGATACATTGAATTTTTTCATACAGTTTGAAATGTTTGAAATGGCGTCAAAATGATGTCATCAACAAGGGGTGTGGCTTAAATGTCACTAAACAACACATTTTTAATTTTTTTTCTCCCTTTTTCCTTCTTCTTTCAATTCGTTCTCTTCCTTTTTTGTTAATTGTTTTCTTCCTTTTCTTTTTTGTTAATTTTAACATAAAAGAACAAGCATAATTGGATGTCAAAATCTATATTTAACCCTTCAGGAGTTAGGGTTTTTAAACAATATATCCTGTAGAATTCGATCTTTCCTAATACCTTAACGATATCCCCTCCTCTCCAGGGTATGGATATTTTTGTTATAGCAGTAAATTTGAGTAGCTTTGGATCTTTATAATGATGTAAGAAGCAGTGGAGGCTCTTCCATAGGAGCACATGCGCACGTGAACCCCCAAGCTCAAAAGGAAACAAAATTTTCAAAGTTCATCAAAAATCAATTTTTATCTAAATTAGATTAAAATGGATTTTTGATGAATTTTGCATTTTTTTTTTCTTTTACACTTTGGGGTTTACATGCCATGTCCCCTGATGTAGCACATATACAACTGGGTGATGATTTCTATAGATGCAAGCCTAGCCAGCTCGGGATGGAGACTTTTAAGGACTAAGCTGGGCCTAGTGATTCTGATCACTCCCAAATGACCCAGAAGACTCTGATACTTGGCTTCTGTAAGAATACCAATTGCTGAACTATTCAGACTACTTGACAGACTACTTGCAGTCCTAAACTCAAATAAGCATGAAAACAAAGGGTGTGAATATACACAGCACTCTACCCACTCACTAGCTGCAATGTGAACCCCTAATTACACTAAAAATCAATAATCAAGAAACAGAAGAACGTGGCTCATGCACTAAGGGTGATAAAAAGTGATACAAAGTATCTTATAGACACAAAATGTAACGAAAAATAAAATACCGTTATATACGTGTGGATTGACCTTTCACTTGTATCAAACTTTACAGTCTGGGACAAATCCTCCAAATAATTAAAATAGAAAAAAGAGGAAACAAAGCAAATAACAAAAAAAAAATATAGTGTAGTAGTTTGGGTATCCTTTTTCTGTTAAATAAGCATGAATTTCACTCACATGTTATCAAAAGATTAGCAGATACTTCAAGGGTCTTGTGTGTATTTTCACTTTGTAGAAGAGGCTTTTGTGAAAAAGCAGAAAGAGAAGGATATATAGTGCCCCAGCTATGGCAATGTATTTATGGGTGACTGGGAAGATGAATATATCTGTTACCTCCTCCACTGTCCCGCGGGTAGGGGAGCTGAGACGCAGCCCGCGCGTCCAGGCCCCTGCTCGTTCCGTCGGGCGGGAACCGCCGCCAGCTCCGTTCTGCGGACAGACACGTGTCCCTGCAGAGATCACTGGATCCTGACGTGGCGCGCGCCTCGAAGTAACTCATAAAAATTCATGTCGCTTCTTAAAGCGACATTTATCCTTTTTCCTCCTCCCCCTAATTAGGTGGGTAGGAGGATCCTGTTATTGAGAGGGCTATTTAAACCTTCAGTATGCACTTCACCTTTGCCTGTGATAGTGCCTTATATTCCTGAATTTGGTTGATATTTATTGGTTTTGACTCTGGCTAGTTTTTGACCCTTGTTGTTTGCTGCCTGCCCTGACCTCTGCCTGTGACCCCGACTACTCTTCTGCCTGACCCCTGTATTTATTATTTTGTTTATTATTTTCGTTCCTGATTATTTGTACTACGCTACGCTCCTGGAGCCGCTATACACTTCGGTGTTCCGTTGCTGGGCTCTCCACCTCCGCCAGGGGGGGCGCCTTCCCAATTTCTGCAGCGAGGATCCTCTGCTGTATTACAGACGTGACAATATCTGGGGAGAATGATGGGGACATCAATCGAAGGGAAGTCCTATATAGAAGGTATATAGATGACCTTTTTCACTGTATATCCTTTCCTTTGTGCTTTTTTATGAGCTTTCATTGGAGGTCTCAAAATACTATGCACTTGCAGTATTCAATAAAACAGATATATTCAATAAAATAATATATCTATTGTTTCAATGTATCAGCAATGTGAATTAAGTGTAATTGAAAAGTAAAAAAACATATACTTGTGGATGATGTCTTCTATGAGACAAATGAATTGGACAACCCAGTTTCTTCAAAGTATCAACGTTTGTTAAAGTATCAGAAAGTTCGATGTGATCGCCGCTGTTTGTGGTATCCACAACCTCTAATAAAAGGGTTCTGTTCGGTTTTGTGACAGCTTCTTCATGAGCATTAGCTCAGGATATACAGGAATGGAATGGAAGAGGAGATGTTTTAAAAGCAAGAATAACAATTTATGAATAATTAGAAAACAATATGCTCACATAGATAATCGGCATTCAAAGCTCTGTCTGTGCTACTTCCAGGTGGGCATGACGCCAATGTGCATAATGCGTTTCGCCCAATCAGGCTTCCTCAGATGTATGTTCAGCCCTCCTCTCCATCCTCTTATATAGTCAGCTGTACTGGGTGTATCAAGTAGGACTCTTTGATTTGAATCCAATTTTGTTAACCCTATGAGGTTTCTTAATAGTCTCTAAAAAGTACCCATATAAAAGCTTTTATCCTTTAAATGTGTCCACATTAACAACGGCCACATTAACATACAATTTTAAAGGAATTGTTTTATATTGTATTTGTAAATGAAGTTAATCTATTAATTACATCTATTTTAATTAGCATATACTTTCTTTAAACGGTGTTGAATAAATACACTAAAACACATGTAAATACAAAAAACAATATATATAAATATATATATATATAATATATATATTAGATGTAAGTAAAAACATAAATTCATTTTGTGGTATAGTTAGAAGTAAAAGCTTCCAGATTGTCACGCACAGCGTAAGGTAGAACCTGTAATCAGGTAGAGCAGCGTGTGCAAGTCCAATAGACAGAACACCAAAGTCCAGTACAGAATCGCCAATGAGCAAGCCGAGGTCAGGAAGCCAGAAGTCAGGATCGTAGCAGGGTAAGCCGAGGTCAGGAAGCCAGAAGTCAGGATAAACGTGAGGAAAGCCAGAGTCAAACGCCAGGAATCAGTATCAGGAACAAGCCAGGTCGGTAACGGGAAAAACAACAGGAACATGTACTGAGATGACACTATGCAAGATAGGTACAACCATCAGAAGGCAAGGCTGGGGTGTTTCTGAGGCTCTTAAATAGACAGAGGAAGTCTAGGCATCAATTAGTGACTTCCCGCCAAAAATTCAAAGTGCCGTTACGTCACTTCCGGTTGTCGGCCATTTTGGGATTGGCAGAACGTAAAATCCTAAAAGGAGTAGTAGTACCGGCTGGCGCCACTAGGTGGCGTGCAGAAGATCGCGTGCACGCAGCAGGACCGGACCTGACTCCAGCAGAGGACGACCGACACGTGGGACCGCGAGGTCTTCCCCTTCCTCGCGGCGGCAGGGCTGTCTCGGAGAGGCGGGAGGTCTCCCTCTCCTCCGTGGCGGCTGCGGTTGCCGCGGCACGGTGGGAGGTCTCCCCCTTCTTCTCGGCGGCTGCCGGGCCAGGTACGTGACACAGATGTACGATTTTTAACCCTAAAATTTAAACATAAAAAAATCATGATAATTAAACAGTAAATAAATAGAGATAAACAGATAATAAAGAATAAAAGAAACTAAACTCTAATAAATATCAATAAAAATAAAGGGAACTAATCTCAGAAAAAAAAAATGAAAATATCAAAATTTTGGTTTAGTCCCATAGTATATAATGTCTTTAATGTATAAACCCATTTCATTTCAGTTTGGCTGACCTTTTTAATAAATTTCCTCCTCTCCAATTTATTTTAACTGATTGAATACCCATATATTGAAGATATTTTGGATCACTATTGTGATGTTGCTTAAAATGTAGAGGCAAAGTGTGATTAATCTGAGCCCCTCGTATTGCTTTAACATGTTCATCAATTCTTTTATGCAGTGGTCTCCCAACATATTGAAGCCCACATGGGCACTCAAATAAATATCATTCTTAGTGTTACATGTTATTAAATCTTTTATATTGTATTGTCTGCCTGTTTCACAACTCTTAAATATTCTAATAGCCGCCCTACCAATGTGGTTATTCTTTTGGCAAGAGGTACATTGTCCATATCTGTAGAACCCTATATTATTATGTATAAGTGTATTGCTTTGGTGTTCGGATTTCGTGAAACTGGAGGTCAAGTTTAAGTCTAAACTTGGAGCTTCTAAACTTGAAACCAATGTCGTTTCATTATTTTTTTTAAATCATAAAGACATTTGTCATTATGGGGTACTGTATCTATATCTAAAATATTTTTGTGTTCGGATATCAACACATTTGTCTGTTCTAATGTCTCTGTTTCTTTTATGGCTTTGTCTAGAAATGGTTTTGGATAACCCTTTTGTATAAATTCATTTTCAACTTTATTGACTTGTCGTTGGTACATAGAATTATCTGAGCAATTGCATTTTATGCGCATTCAGTTGTCCCTTAGGAATATTAGTCAGCCATGGGCTATAATGTCCACTACTGTAAAGGACATAGATATTTGTGTCTAATGACTTAAAAAATGATTTTGTACAAATTTGGGTTGGTCAGTAAATATTAGAAGATCCAAATACGCAATTTGTTGTTGACTTGATTCTGAAGTTACATTTATTCGCCAATGGTTAGTGTTGAGAGTGGAGAAGTCTGGAAGAGCTTCCGAACCTTCGCCAGACACTACTGATTATCAACAATGTATTCTGCAGGTTCCATGTTTGGCCGCAGAGTTGTCCAGACTTTCATAACCTCTCTGATTCTCTTGTATATTTCTCTAAATGTGGAAATCAGGACAGTAAACTGGGGATTCCTTGCTAATGTTTACAGTGGCACATTTTCTGTTTTCATTCAATAAAGATTTTTTCTTGCATTGAGCTTGTTAACTCAGGAGTAAGGGAGGGTTGGGAGAGTGGCCATAATCAGAAATTTGTACAGGCTGAAATCCTGGGCCCCCATGCCTCTCCAATAAGCACACCCTATGCCCATTGG
>VKOC01019130.1:0-11705 GCA_009364415.1 Spea multiplicata | reverse complement strand
CTCCCTGCTCCTTACTCTATCCCCCTTGCTTGCTATGTTTCTCCTGTACTCCCATCCCATCCTGCCCATTTCTATGTTCTGTTATGTCTCATACCTGCTCCTGGGTGCCTGCTGGTTATTACTTTGTTTTGTACTACTCAGCTACTGCGCAATAACTCCTGAACTCCATCTTTGGACGCTCTGGGTCCTGGTAGCCGACCACGGACCCACGACCTTATATATTGTTTGTTTTTTGTATGCATCTCGCACTTCAGAAAGCAGAAGGCATGTTAAATGCCCACAGAAGTCATGGTACTCAGGGCCGGCCTTAGATGTTCAGGCGCCCTGTGCGGACTATTTCTCTGGCACTGCCCTCGGCAAAAAAGAAAGGGAAAAAATCTAGTTTTAATTAGAGATTATTTATGTGCAAGTGCACATTTTCAAAACACCATTGTAACAAAAAAAACGCTTGGCAATTATTTCCTTTGCACCCCCTCAATGCACCATAGCATGCAATCACTCCCTCCTCTCCCACATGAAAAAAAAAAATATTTTCCACACTGACTGCAGATTAGGGGAAGACTGTGAGAGTCAGTGCAGTCTTCCCTCCTTCTGACTCTGCTGTGACTTTGAAAGGTCCTCTCTCCCGTATTCTTCCCTTTTGTCCCCCTCATTCACTAAGCCACACCTCTCTTTTCCTTCCTCCCTGTAGTTCAGGTATAGATCAAATAAACAACACATGTAAACAAAACTTGCGTGTATAGCATTGCAGGTATAGTCCAACAGATTAACACACAAATCCGGCTTTGCAGGTATAGATCAACTGGAAATCACATTTAAACGCAGCATTAAAGGTATAGATAAAAAACTAAATTACAGGCATAGATCACAGGTTGCACACCCCATAGCCAGCCCTGGTGTCCACATAGCACTTGACCAGCACCCAGATTACACACACAAATTACAGCCCAGCCTGAGCCATCTTTGTCCCATAAACACCCTGCCTGTGCCATCTTTGTCCCATAAACACCCTGCCGTGCCATCTTTGCCCCATAAAACACACCTGCCTGTGCCATTCTTTGGTCCCCAAAAGCTCAAACGCCCTGCTTGTGCCATCTTTGTCCCATAAACACCCTACCCGTGCCATCTTTGTCACCAAAGCTCAAACACCCTGCTTGTGCTATCTTTGCCTTTTCCCAAATCACTTATACATCTATCATACACACAAACCACTTATACAGTCACTCTTTCAATCTATCATTTACACAATTCATTCACACAATTATTCATTCTCTCACTCATTCACACAAATCATTTACACATATTCATTAATGCATTCTCACCATTCATCCACACATTAATTCATTAATTCTCTAATTCAGTCACACAATTCATCCACACATTAATTTATTCTCTCTCATTCACACAATTTATCATTCATTCATTATCACATTAATTCATTCATTATCTTCCTCGTTCACACAATTCATACAGACATTTATTAATTTATTATCTCACGCTTTCACATAATTCATCCACACATTCATTTATTCTCTCGCACATTCACAAAATGTATCCACACACAAATTAATTCATCCTCACGCATTCACACAATTCATCTACACATTAATTCATGAATTCTCTTACTCATTCCCACTCTCTTTCCAGATTATTACAATCGCCTCCCCCTTCTTACTATCTACCCCTCTCCCCTTCTTACTATCTACCCCTTCTTACTATCAACCCCCTCTACCCCCTTCTTACTATCTATCCCCTCTCTCCTTGCAGCTCACTTACCCTGGTGAAGTCCTGTGGTGGGAGCGGTCTCTCTGTCCTGCCGCGGCGCACACAGCTTCACTGCTGAGCATTGGAATATGAGGTCATATTTCAGTGCTCATCATGAAGCACCACACTGCACAAAGGCCTCGAGCTCCCACCACCGCAGTCAGGGCAGCGTTAGGGAGCTGAGGACTCAAAGGGGGCCGAGCAGTTGCTAAAAATTTTCATGTGCGACCACTCGGCGCCCCTTTCTCTCGTCCTCCTCTCCCTGCCACCTGCTGCCTCAGCCCTGGCGTTGGTGATGGGACGGCCACATAGCACCCCTGCATTCATAAAATACCATGGCTGAAGTACCCTTGATATCCGGGCCAGGCCCCCACCCAATTTCCCGTTACCCAATAACAACAGACACCAAATAAAAAATGGGTTGAAAAGGCCACAGCCAATTTATTTATCAACCAAGTCATTGCCACGCAACCTTAGGCTCACCATCTTGTTGCGTTAACAGGGTAAAGACTACCAAACTGAACACATAAATATAATAAGTAACATCAATAAACATAAATAATTAACAAAACCCATAAAGTCGCTGAGGAAACTAGGAAGCGCTACACAGGGAAGGACATACCAAGATACCCAAACTTGAGGCTCCCAGCACCACCGACCAGTAACCTGCCACCAAATGCCCCCCCCCAGAACATTCACACCCTCCAGATGCCTTGTAAGCTACCAACCAAAGGCAGAGGGACAAACAACACAGGGTAAGGTGACAACAAAATGGCCCTCAGCCTTGTGACACAACCCCTTAAATAACTATCCAATTTAACCCTACCCCTAGCTCACCAAATTTGGGGCCAAGGCCTAGCACTACTCTAGATCCCAGTCAGGGCCCACTCTGGCCCATGCTGGCCCCCTTGGGCATCATTAGTGTTAAAATGAATAATAATATTTCTGTCCATTGCATCAGTTCAAACATGCTTATGAAAACCTTCTCTAATTGTGTATCAACATGAAGTTTAAATAATTATTTCAGTTTATATGACCCAAGATTACATAATCACACACATAATTACATAGGTTGCTATGAACCAATATTAAGTAATAGTTGCTGTGAATAAAAGGAATTCTCTCATGTTTATTCCACTTATCATGCAAATTAATTTATACTCCATACCTGTTGTTGACACTATACTTATGTATACTCAGGCATACATGTCTTATACTGAAATTGTGCAGGTAAAGAGTGTGTGTGCAGGTAAAAAATGTGGGCATTTTGTATGCCATTTTCCATACTTCCATACGCACCTCCATAAAACATACTTGGACATTAACTAACTTATAATAATAATCTTTATTTTGCCTTTATGCAGATAAGCCCTGCATCATCTGCTGCTGTTCTTAGCAATGTGGTGAAGTTCCCTTCATTTCTCCGCACTGTCCCAAATGATATATACCAAACCATTGCTATTGCAAAGCTAATCAAATCATTTGGCTGGAACTGGGTAGGAGTTATTGCAACTGATGATGATTATGGACGTTCTGCAATTCAATATTTGACTGAATACCTTAGACAAGAACAAATATGTAGTGCATTCTCTAAAGTTGTTCCATCATATGTTAATCATTCTTCTTTGCCTGTTGAATTGGACAAAATAACACAGGAACTCACAAAGAGCTCTGCAAATGTTGTAGTTGTTGTAGTAAAAAGCTCTATTGTCATAAAACTTTTTGAAAGATGCATAAGAATGAACATATCAAAGGTATGGATTGCAACTGATGTGTGGTCAAGCTCAAAAGAAGTTTCTAGTATTGAAAGTATTGAAAAGGTTGGAACCATTCTTGGAGTGGACTTTACAGTAGGCAATGTTGAGGGCTTTGCAGAATTTCTACAAACTCTTCATCCTTCAAGACAAGGAGTATCAAACAGGTTCCTTGAAGAGTATAAAGAACTGAGATTTGGCTGTCCAGATAGCTACAGAAAATATCTAGAGTGTATAAACTCATCATCAAAGAACTGCATTCTTCCTGAATATGTTCAGAGGAAATCCCCTCTAGCATGTATAGTGGACAATATAATGTCTTCAAATGATGACTATTTGTTGCAGAATACTGCGTGGAGCACAGTATACAGCACATCTCTGGCTGTGACAGCAATTGCTCAGTCTCTCAAAAATATGATATGCAAAAATGGCAAATGTGACAAGGATAAGGAATTTTCACCCCGACAGGTAGGTTAAAAGCTACATTAAAAACAGTAATTAGCAGTACTCTTTGGTAACAAAACATGTTTATGCTAGTTATTACAATGTAACTTGTTTTTTACAGTGGCTCAAGGAACTAAAGAATGGGAATTATTCCTTCAACGGAGAGATGTTTAGTTTTGATGCTATGGGTGATGTCCTGAATGGCTATGACATAATATATTGGCAACAAATGAAGAATTCTATAGAATTTCGGTTTGTTGGGAAATATGACATATCCAATGGCACTATCACCTTAAACAGAAGTTTGATTTTTTGGAATACAAGACACAATGAGGTACCAACCTAGCCATAAAAATATACTTTCCTGAATTATCCATGCAATAGCTGTGTTTACATTGCACTAAGAAATGGCAAGTGGTATATAAATTATTAATGTGATGAGAAAAGTCCATCTCCAAGTACAAGCAGTTTATTTCTAATATGCACCAATTGTAAATGTTCAATCATTTAATAATTTGTGTCTATGCATTTACAGGTTCCCTTTTCAAATTGCTCAGAAACATGCACTGCTGGCTATTACAAACAACACTCATACACAACGTGTTGTTATAAGTGTATCCCATGTACAGAAGGATATTACAGTCCTGCAGCTGGTATGTATGGCATGAAAAATAGCAAAGGACACACTTAACATATAGTTAAATGTTTTTGAAGATTTCGGCTTCTTTTACAATTGAATTGCTCACGTTATAGGTTACATTAAAGGTGGAAAAAGTTCTGACACAATTTCTCTTTGTCTCATTCTTTAAAATCACAAGAATCTGGCAATTTAACAAGAGTGTGTAGACTTTATATATCCACTGTATATACAGACTTCATGACTTTAACCTGATTTATAATATATAATACTATGCAAACTGTGGTAAAACACTTTTAAAAATTGACATGATAATGGTTTATTTTTATAATTTAACAAACTGCAAAGTGAGTGAAGTGAAGAAGAATCTAAATCAGAATAATATTTGGTTTGACTAACCCTTGCCTTCAAAACAGCATCAATTCTTCTAGGCTCACTTGTACAAAATAAGTAAAGTCACTAAAATAAAATGACTTGGTTTCTTTTTCTTCCTTGTAGATATGGATGAATGCTTGAAGTGTCCTCTTTCACAGTGGTCAAAAGTTGGAAGCTCTCAATGTGAAAACAGGACAACTCAATTTTTACACTGGAAGAACCCGTTTGCTATCACGTTGGCAGCTTTTGCATCCTTTGGTTTTCTGTTAGTTTTAATAATAGGGTTCTTGTTTCTAAAACATTCAGACACTCCAGTAGTTAAAGCAGCAGGGGGCAGTTATACGTACCCACTGATATTATCTTTATTATTAAGCTTGACAAGCATTGTATTTTTCATTGGTCAGCCAAGTGATATTATGTGTCAGATCAGACAACCTCTCTATGGTGTGAGCTTCACCCTCTGTGTTTGTTGTATATTGATTAAATCTTTACTCCTCATACTAGCATTTGAATCGGCAAAAAGAGCCAAAAGGTTAAGCAAGTTAACTTACCAACCAATTGTTATAATTGGTGTATTAACAGGGGTTCAGATGTGCATTTGCATATTTTGGCTCCTATTGAATGGGCCATTTGTTGCAGAGATCTACACAATACATATCTTCTAATTCTGCAATGTGATGAAGGATCTTATGTTCCCTTTGGTATCATGTTGGGATACATTGGGTTTCTTGCATTGACTTGCTTCCTTTTAGCTTACAAGGGTAGGAAATTTCCTGAGAAATATAACGAAGCCAGGAGTATCACATTCAGCATGCTCATCTACATGTTTGTATGGATTATCTTCATCCCAGTCTACATGCATACCAGTGGCATGTATCTCTCAGCTGTGCAGATTGTTGCCATATTAGCTTCAGTATATGGGGTTATAGCAAGCCATCTTTTAGCACCATGTTACATTATATTGTTCAAAAGAAAAAGTAACAATAGAGAGAGATATCTGCATAGTATCAGGGCTTTCTGCAGGGTAAGGAGAACAGCATTGCCCACTAATTTGGATTTACATATCCCAACAACTGGTGTTCCCGGAGGTGAAACTACTGTTAGGAAAAGACATAAAAGCATATAGTACAATTGCTAGTATCTTAGTTAAAAGTCATAGCATATGTAAAACTACAGTATATATTTGGTAGTGAATAAGTGAGTAAGTGCGAACTCCATTACAATTATACAGTTCTTGATGATTGAAAGTTAAAAATGTTACAGGTTAAGTCTAATATTAAATGGCCAGCAAAAAAAAATATTTTAAGGGAGACTTCAAGGCTGTGTGGATGATAATAAAGTCACTTTTGCTAATAAGGACCCTATTTTTCATGCATCGGATACCTAAGTAGTGTTATTATGACAACTGCTCTGTTTGATAAGATCTTGGCAAGCAGATGTATCAATTTGCAAAATGCATAATCTATATTTATGCATGTATTATATCCTCTTTGCTTTTTATACAAGTAAATTGCTTCGGAAGCTTTGAAAAAATGAAGTATTGTTTTCTGTAAGTAGATATGTTTATTTTATTTTTTATATCTAGAGGAATACAGAGGGATACAGGTATTCTTTATAGAAACAGAAAGACATAAATATATAGTGGAATGGCCTGGAATGGTAAAGTGAGAAGATTTAAGAATAACATAAGGCTTGAAACAACTTGAATTAGGGGCCATAGATCACCAATTAGGAATGCCTATTGGGATCATAAAACCTTAAAACCAGTAGCTAGACACTTTTTGCCATTTCAACATCAATTAGCCCAATTTTGTTTTGTTGCCATAGCTCATGTCCTAGAAGGGGGGGATAACTGGTCCAGGGCTCTCCTGCAATGAGAGTGTAACCGGATCCATACTTTCCATACGGTGGCACCGAAGATTAAAAATTAACAATTACATTTCATTATATTATATAATTCCTAAGTTGTTTATTAAGTACAGGTATGAAATTTGATGAAATCTCTCATGCCTGTTGATAAACTCCAACTGTGAACACTTTGATTTAATTGTGTATAATTTCATAAGTTACAATGATGTCCACTTACTTAAATATAAGAGTGCTGTTTCTAACCACTTGAGTGATTAATACATGCACTTATATTCTTGACAGACATGAGATATTGCATTTTGCAGAGGGGGGGGGGCAGGGATATACAGGTGATTATGGTTAATTATGTTCTATCTTGATAAAGGACCCTGATAAGGTCCGAAACGTTGATGACTTGAGACTGAATACTATAAAGTTCCTTTGGCAAATGAGGTTTTCTATTATAGAAGATTCTCAGCAAAACATGAAGTTGTAGGGGGACATGCTAACACACCATATACACAAACCATAACTTGTAACTTAAAACCAAATAATAAAAACGCAACAAGCAATTTGGATGAAACAGGCCGTGGGCTTTTATTTAGTTTACCAAGACATACAAATATTTCACTCATAACTTATCCTTATAACTGATAACCCAAACAACTTAACTCTTGGCATAAGCCCCAGAGCACATCTTAAACATATCACCTTGCCAACCGCCCTATAAGCCAGCTGGACAAACTAACATCATCAATTCACCCCAACCGCCTCAAATGGTTTTTTTTTTTTGTTTTTTTTTATTTATTTATTTTTTTTTAATAAAAAACCATTTGAGGCCCTTTCCCACCACACCACGGCCCGTTCAACCATGCACTGAACATCAACATTAAAAATATTGCATCCAATATCAGACAGATGAATACCATCCTGTCTGTACAAACCGAAACTCCCACCTTCCAACTCTCTATGCCTAAACGAAAACCCTCCCTCTAAGATCATAAATTTTTCCATGGCCCTGTTAAACTTCCTCCTAACTCTTTCCAGTGCCCGAAAATCTGGCTGCTGCAGCCACATAAGGCGAGGAATGATTTCCGACCATATAAATAAAACATTATTAAAACATCCTTTTAAACATAAAATTAACTCCTTACAAAAAATAATCAACTCTAACGATTTCATTTTACCTAAATCGTTACCCCCGCAATGAATAATAATGGCATTAGGCCACGGCAAGCGAGTGACACATTCATCTAAACAATCCTTTAATTGATCCACCCTTAAACCCCTTATGCCCACCCAATGAATAGCTATAACATCCTTATCAAAACCTAAATTTTCACCATAATTCCGTAGGGCCGCTCTTCTCTGCGACCAAAAAACGAAAGAATGGCCGACAATCCATACTATGAACTTCTGATGACCTGCAAAAAAGTTACAATAAACCCAACATATAAACATAACATTCTTACAACAGATGTGGCCTAATATATATTTTAAAACGTTCAGAACTCCATCTACCCAACCTTTTTATTACAGATTCATCAAGTCCCAATAACGCTGCCTCTGTAGCAGCACCAATACGAAATGAATGTGTAGTATATCTTTCGTCACTCAAACCTAACTCATTTAAACCTAAACTCAAAACCCTTTGAAACTGAAATCTAGTAACAGGTAAGCCGGATTGATGGACCAACCAATTTCCTTTAATCCCAGGACGAACCGCATTAAACTTTTCAGCTGCCAAAACCGGACAAATATCTGAACCATTTAACCTATTCAGCATTACCCAACAACCTTTTTTATCCCTATCCGTCTTTGAAGATCTAATAAACAATCTCAAAACCTGGTTACAATAAACATCATTAACTTGCAGACCAGAACCACCTTTCTTGTTTTTTGCCACTAATTCACTCACTCGAAAAGCTCCGAAAAAGGCAACAACAAATGCTGTTTTAAACAATAAACATTCAAAACCATCCCAACAAACTTTATCTAAAACCCCTATTAAATTTCTTAAAACAACTGATGAAAGAGGTTTCCTATCATCTGGAATTCTTAACCCATTGTGATAACCTTTCAGCACCTGCCGCACCAAGAAATCCTTGAAAGAATGCTGTTTCCCTGCCAATTTAAAGAAAAATGCAATCCCAACTAAATACCTATCAATACTTGTCCTAGCCAAACCTTTATCTATCAAATTAATAACAAACGCTAACGTACCGTTAATACTACCAGCAAACATATCTAAACAATTTTCTTGAACAAACACATTCCAAGCCTTCCAAGCCTTAGAATAAAATTCCCAAGTGCTTTTTGACACAGATTTTGACAATAGCTCCCTCAGCTGGGCGAAGTTAACTCCCACACGCATTCTGGGACTACCGTCCCGTCTTTGTCCGCATCCGGAGCCAATGATCTGAAAAGCTTAAAATTAAAGCGGGACAAAGCATCAGCCAAAATATTCTTGCTTCCGGGAATATGTTTGGCCTTAAGCCAAATATTACGTTTTAAACATATAAAAACTAAACGGCGCAACAAATTTATCACCGGAATAGATTTGGCATTTAATGTGTTAATCACCCACACCACACCCATATTATCGCAGTTAAGCAAAATTCTCTTATTGACCCAATCCCTATACCACAACTCAAATGCAACCACCACTGGAAACAACTCTAAAAGAACCATATTTTTAACCCATCCCGCCTTTAACCATGAATTAGGCCATGCCGCAGAAGCCCATTTCCCTTTCCAAAATATACCAAAACCCGTTGCTCCAGCGGCATCAATAAAAAACTCCATAGAATGGCTATCAACAAACTCCTCCTGCCAAATAGATGACCCGTTAAAATCACTCAAAAATATATCCCACACTCTCAAATCTTCTTTAATTTGCTTAGTTAGTCGAACCCTATGATACGGTATCTTCATTCCTGCTATTGACCGTGCCATATTCCTAGAAAAAACCCTGCCCATCGGCATAACTCTTGCTGCGAAATTAAGCATCCCCAACAGGGACTGAAACTCCTTAACCCTTAACTTATTAAAACCTAAAGCTGTCTTAATAAATAACCTTAATTTAACAATCTTATCCTCTGGCAACTTAAAACACATGTTATGGGTATCTATGACTATGCCTAAAAACTGCAACTGATTAGTAGGGAAAACGGTTTTGTCCTTAGCCAATGGTACTCCAAATTCTTTTGTTAAATTCAAAAAAGCTTCCAGCATCCGAAAACAATCATCTGATCCTGCTTTTCCCATAAATAAAAAGTCATCTAAATAATGAACAATAGACCCCAAACCTGAAACATCCCTCAACACCCAATCTAAAAAAGAAGAAAATGCTTCAAAATAAAAACATGAAACTGAACAGCCCATTGGCAAACACTTATCAAAATAGAATAAATTCCTAAATTGAAATCCTAATGACGGAAAACACTCCGGATGAATGGGCAAAAGCCGAAAAGCCGCCTCAATATCTACCTTAGCCAGCAATGCGTCTTTACCCAAAACTCTCACCCACTTAAGGGCATCATCAAAAGATGAATAATGTACTGCAAATTCATCTTTTTCAATTTCATCATTCAAAGAACCCCCAAAAGGGAAAGACAAATGATGGATCAAGCGAAATGATCCAGGCTCCTTTTTAGGCACCAAACCCAATGGGGACAATCGAAAACATTCAAATGGCGGTTCCCTAAAAGGTCCCGCTATCCTCCCCAACGCCAATTCTTTCTCAATCTTAGCTTGTGCCACCTCCTCATTAATTTGCACTGATTTCAAATTGTCAACCCAAACACAACCTTTCCTATCATAAATAGGAATCCTAAAACCGTCCAAAAAACCATTGCGTAATAGCTCAGCCATCTGCCTGTTTGGGTACCGTTTTAAAAATGGAAGCAGACTTGCTAGCTTCACTGGCGTCACTGCTTTTAGACATATCCTTCCCGGTATTCTGCAAGTTCTTTCGAAAGCAACGAAAAGCAGGATGATTTCCAGCACAAACCGTACACTCATGCTTAAACTTGCAAGTGTTGGGCCATTTACACTGGTTTTCGTTGAATGCCCAACAAACACCTTTCTGTCTAGGCTGCATAGGTGTATTACCAATAGGTCTGAGAGTACTACTATGCTTCTGGGGTAACATAATGCTGACCCACGATCCCACATCCTTCATTCCCCACTTTAGATTTTTATGAACTGACAATTTCTGTCTAAAGGTCTCATCATAATAAAACCAAGCGAGACCACCAAAGTTTTTATATGCCTCCAGCACAGTATCCAAATGCTGGAAAAGGCCCGTACAACTCTCACTGTGTTTCTCACAATATACACTGGCTAGAATACAAAAAGATTGTAACCAGTTATTAAAAGACCGGACAACCGGTCTACGCCTTTCATCATCTTTATCATGTTTAAGAAGAAATTCTTTGGAAGCCGGTAGCAGTGACAATATATCTAAATATTCGTTGTTCCATATCTTTTCCTTAACTGTTTTATTTAAATGAAAACCAAGGGGTGAGACCTCACAGGACATCACCTCCTTCATACATGACTCATTAACCACATTAACACGTAAAGCTTTACTATTATCAGAGACCCAGGCCTGAGCTGGACTAGTCTCCTGTACCTTCTTTAAAACATCCACTAAAGCCAACACAGCATCATTCAGAGTATTGACAGCTAAACTGGCACACTCACCCTTAGCTGAATCAGCTCTGACCTCAGATGCCTGCTCTCTTCTTTCTTCAACAGGCAGCTGAGCCGATTTTGTATCAGCCTGCGTCAGCTGCCTGCCCCTTGAATCAAAATGATGACTGCATCCCTCGTCCGGATCATGCAGCACCTTAGCCTTCTTTAATGAAGGATTCTTCACC
>VKOC01019129.1:0-12731 GCA_009364415.1 Spea multiplicata | reverse complement strand
CAGTATATACAATATCACTGTATGTCATATCACTGTATGTGCATAATTAAAAAGTGGAACTGTAGAGGGGGGTGGCTGGTGGCAGAGCCACGGGTTAGGCCAAGGAAAGCACATAAGGTGAGTATGTAACTGCATACGGTAACATTTAAACCACTTGCACTTATACGAGAAGATCATAAATCTCCGAGGGCCCTTTAGGAACAACATTGAGTAACTCTAAATTTGTAGAACAAATGAAAAATCACATGTCAAAAACAAACAATAATTGTTACAACAACCATTATATTTTATAATGTATCCATTCAATTCAGAGTCAAACTAATGAGAATGCAGTTTACATTCCAGTACTCCTTTCTAACAATAATTCTTTCTGATTTTGAAAAAAACGATGAAACACATATATATCGACATTGTTATATGAGAATGATACTAATTCTTTTAATTTGAAAACTGACACAAACTGAATTGATTCTATTGTGTCTATTCATAAAGCTTTGAGCTGTGTCAAAGCAGGCCTTTGAGTTGTTTTGGTAAAGTTGACTGATTTGGCTGGGATTTAGCAACCTGACTGCTTAAGTCATCTTGTCTGCCAGCTAAACTAGAATTCAAACTGACTTGGCTTTAATTTAACTCCAACTGACAGTAAGTTTTTTTTTTTTGAAAATCATAGCAACTCATCTATTTACATAAACGTAATTTAAATCAAGATAGCAGGTTAGCTGGAAAAGAGAAACAACTTGACAAAATCAGCTTTACACATTAGCAGTTACTAAACTGACCCAGACTTCAACAAGACTGACACCCTTTGAAATTGACCGACAAACTCCAATTTATAAATCTAATAATGGCAACTCTAGAGGCGTATCTAGGGTATGGCACCTATGGCTCGTGCCATAGGCGCCATTTGAAAGGGGCGCCAGTGAGTGGCTTTTAAATGCTGCCTTTTTTTCATGCGGAGGAGAGAGAGGGGCGTCTAGCAACCACTCGGCGCCCTTCATTCTCCTCCACGAGGCTTCTACCGCCGTCCCGGTGCCGGCATTTCATGCTGAGCGCCGCAATATGATGTCATATTTCGGCGCTCAGCAGTAAAGCAGCGGGTACCACAGCAGAGCAGACCTAAAGGTGAGTAGGGGCAGGGAGAGGGGTTAGAAAGTGATAAGGGAGGGAGAGGGGGTAGAAAGTGATAAGGGAGGGAGAAGTAAAGAATGTGAATTAATGTGTGGATGAATTGTCTGAATGAGAGAGAACATGAGTTAATTTGTGAATGTATTGTCTGAATGAGGGAAAGCATGAGCTGTCTGAATGAGGGAGAGCATGAGTTAATATGTGCGATTGCATGAGTGAATTGAGGGACGGCATGAGTTAAAATATGGTGGATGTATTGTTCTGAGCATTGAGGGAGAGCATGAGAAAATATGGGATGAATTGTCTGAAATGAGAGAGGCATTGATGTTAATATGTGGATTGTATTGTCTGAATGAAGTGAAGCATGAGTTATAGTGTGAATGGGAATTGTCTGAATGGAGGCGAGAGCAATGAGTTAATATGCTGATTGTATTGTCTGAATGAAGGAGAGCATGAGTTATGTGTGGGATGTATTTGTCTGAATGAGAGAGGAGATGAACTCGCATAGACGGAGCGTTAATATGTGGGTATTGTCTGAATGAAGGGAGCATGAGTTAATGTGTGGAATGGGTATTGTCTGAATGAGGGATGACATGGAGTTAATATGTGCATGAAATATGTCTGAATGAGGGGAGAGCCATGAGTTAATTTATGTGGATGAATTGTCGAATGAGAGAGCATGAGTTAATATGATGCAAATGTCTGAATGAGGGAGAGCATGACTTAAATAATTGTGGATGAACTGTCTAAATGAGGGAGAGCATGAGTTAATGTATGGATGAACTGTCTAAATGAGGGAGAGCATGAGTTAATATGTGGATGAATTGTCTGAAAGAAAGTATGACTTAGTGAGTGACTGTAAAAATGTCTGTGTGTCATAGATGTATAATTGTGGAAGGGCAAAGATGGCACTAGCAGGATGTTTGAGCCTTGGGGGCCAAGATGGTACAGGCAGGGTGTATATAGGACAAAGATGGCACAGGCCGGACTGTTTGGGGAAAAGTTCACTTGTGTTTGGTTGCTTGGGGACAAAGATGGCAAATCTTATGTGTGTAATCTGGGTGCTGGTCAGGTTCTATGTGGGCATTGTGGACGCCAGGGCTGGCTTTGGGGTGTGCAACCTGTGATCTATGCCTGTAATTTAGGGGGTTTTAAATATTCATTTAATGCCGTGTTTTTATGTGAATTCCAATTGATCTATACCAGCAAAGCTGGGTTTTTGTGTTAGTCTGTAGATCCATATCTGCTATGC
Organism: Spea multiplicata; assembly: GCA_009364415.1. Taxonomy (NCBI): domain Eukaryota; kingdom Metazoa; phylum Chordata; class Amphibia; order Anura; family Pelobatidae; genus Spea; species Spea multiplicata. The sequence goes on along the minus strand of VKOC01019129.1, from coordinate 10,354 downwards.
TATGTTTCCATACATTATTATGTCATATTCAGTTGATTATTACCTGCAATGCTGTTTCCATGTATTTATTTGATCTATACCTGCAATGCTATATTTCATATATTATTATTGTATACCTGCAAATACAGGACTTGTATGTCTGATTCTGTTTATTTGATATATACCTTTGTTGCTGAGATCACAAGTAAATTTCAATTGATCTATACATGCAAAGCTGGGTTTGTGTGTTAATGTGTTGATCTATACCTGCTACCGACAGCAGGGTCTAATAAATGGGTTTTAGCTATTTGGACAGGGGCGCAATTTCAGTGCTTGCCATAGGTGCTATTTTCAGTAGATACTCCCCTGGCCAACTCACATTTGCTATCTGTAAGGTTCACTCTCAAGTCTCTTACACTTGTCTGCAAGAGAGTTGAGTTCATATGATTTGTTGGGGAAAACGTTTTATTTATTAGTTAGTTTAAGGTAAGGGCACACAAGTTGTCCAACTTGCATGGATATCTTGAAATGTATACAACTTATAGTTGAATCTAGTTACATACTCTTGCAACAACTAAAGTCGAGTCTGGCCTGTTGAGTTAAACCTTGATTCAACTGACCACACACCTTATTAGCAAAGAGACCCATTTGTGTGCAAGTGAGTTGCTTAATCTACTGCTGCCTTGTCACTTTCAACTTGGCTCACAAATCGAACCATAGGGAATATATCATCTAAATACCTAAATATTTTCCATTTAACTAGTGTTATCATTTGTTTGAGGTGGGATATATACTGTGAGACAGACAGCATGAGGAACTGTTTAAGGATGGTGGAGACAATAACTGTGGGGATGAAGTAATAACTATAAGTACAAACATGATACAACTTATGTGACAGGTGGCACATTTAACTGGAAAAAATCAATTTTGTGTCATAATATGTATTTTGTATTTTTCAGTAGTTCAAACTTATGTATGTAATTACTTTTAATTTAGGACTACGGATTACACTGTGAACTTGAATATGTTTTTATGGAGTAGGTAAACGTCACAATTTTCTAAATAAAGACTGGTGATTACAATGTAACTCTTGATGCAGAAGAAACTGTTAATTTGGTGGAAGAACACTGGTAGTTATTTTGGAGGCTAAATTTAGGTTTTTTTTGCCAAATTCTGTTCCATTTGTAGTTTCATTTGACATCAATAGTTGGGACATTCACTTTTTATTAGTCAATTGTGTAAATGTAAATAAACTAATGTCTCTGCTCAGCTTCTCTCTTAAAGTAAGTGTCCAGTACCAGGCGGGAACAAATCAGTCTGGAATAATAGAAAAAACAAACATCAGCCATTATTGTGTGGAACAATCCTGTCCTAGTCCCATATTTTTTTTATGTTCAGCCCTTCATAGATACCCTCATCACCTGGAATTCATGCTATTGGAATGCTAGATGTGCTGAACAAGGCAGCATGCCAAAATTTCTGCAAGAGGGTTGAAATATGTGTGCTTCTAATGAATGAAAAAAGGGACCATGTTACGACAGCCATGAGCCCACATTGGAAATCAGATCTCCACTCTTACTCTTAGTGGGCCGTATGTACCAAATAGAGTCATATGTAACTCCTTCCCTAGCCAAAGCATAAATGAGGACCAGCTCTTCTAGGTCTCTCCAATGCATGGAACCACAAATGTCATGGAGCAGAAGCCAACTGGCACAACCTACCTTTCAAAAATTTGAGCTTTAGGAGATCTGTTTCCACTATCTTTAAGCTACATACTGTGGCAAAAACTCTAGCTCACACAAGTGAATTATGAATAGAAAGTAGTCGGTTATGGTGGGTCAATGGTAATAAAACCCCCTCCAATATGCAGAGCACAGAAAGCAAAATCAAATGCATTTATTTCAATATCCACATTAAAATAAATGCATTTATTTCAATGTGGATATCGCTTTTTGATTCCTTACCCATGCTTGTATAGGCTTATTAATTTCGTATGTATGACACTATCTTTAAGCTCAGTATGACTGTTGCTTTAAGAGGTGCTGTCCTAAAATGTAACCCACACTAAATGAATGACTATATTTAAAAAAAACATATCGATAAAAAGCCCTAAATATCCTTGAAAAAATAAATATCTAAATTGTGTAGGCACAAAATTTATTTTCGTAAATTTAAAAATGGATGGGGTTAAAATATCAAGGGCACAGTTAGTTATGGTGTATGCTATGACAGGAGCTTAACTGTATAACAATTGTAATATGTTGATGGAGGCTTTTTTTCCTAATTTAGTTTATGCAATATTTACATAAAAATTTTTGCATGTTTTCCATGTCTTCTTATGTATTAACTTTGTGACCCTCTTAGATTGTACAATCACCTGTATTTTCACAGGTGATGAACAGAAGTAATATAACATACTTTTGATAATGATTAGATGTAGTGACCTGTGCCTGATTTCTCTCCAGAAGTCTCAAATGAATCTAGTATACTATAGATACTGTCTAGTATATTGCCTTTCCATATATTTCTAGCAGATCAGTTATGTATTTTAGTATGTTAGAGGAGGTCATAATGAGTGGGAGAGGATTTCATTTGTGCGTGTGCTTTATGTGCGTTCAAAAAAGATCCTTTCTTTTGGAATTTGGTGTGCTCTGTAAAAAAGTTGGAAATAATTATTGGTATAGTATACCGTTTTCACCATTTCAGCATAGTAAACAATGACTGATATTTGTACTTAGCATGTCCTTACCTAGCTTTCCAGTGTATGCCTATATTCCCCATGTGCCCAGTCCCCAATTCAGACGCTAGCATTCATATCTGCCAGCAGTTTTGACGAGTAGCTGGGATAGCCAACAGCCTAGTTATTTGGACTGTTAGCAGCTATGGATATCCATATGGCTGGACATGAACCCCATGCATGTGAGTTGGGGTGAGATCTCTAATCCAATCTTTTGCCACTAAATAGACACATTCCTAATATAGACAACGCAATTGGTGTGTTTATATGTATGCATTTATTGCACCCACAAATCAGTAGGCCAACACGCATTATGAATAAAGATGATATGAATGCGTGATAATAATTTCCACTTCAGTTATCAGTGTAGATCTGCTACAAAATTAATTTGATCATGTGAAAAAAAATCTGCCTTCACATTCCCATAGGTGCGCAGGTTTTAGGCACTTTTTCACCTAATGTTTCAGTTTGTTTTAGCCTGACAATGCTAGTTTTGTCATGCCCCTTAACATTTTTTTATCATATATAACAAAAATACTGTTTTGACAAAAGGAAAAAATATTCTTAGTGTCTATAGCTGCTTTTATATTTTTGTTGTGATACTTTACATTTTATTAAAAAAAAGTTTAAATGGTATCATGCAATCTTACCTATTTTATATGTAAGCATGCACTGCAAATTAGTTATGAAGAAAAACTGGCCGTTTGGAATGGTACCGAAGTAGCTCCTGAAAATGCTTTTGGTGCTATTTGTTCTAGAAAAATTGTCAACATGGCTCTTTATTTATATTTAAGTGGAATTACTCAGAGCAGGCTTTGGATTGTGCAATGAAGCAAATCCGTTTCACCTCTGATTTAACATTTCCTGTGCACAAATGCAGCTTACATAGCTCTAAGAGAAACAGATCGAAAGATATTGTGATATTAACCTGCCTCTGACAAAGGGCAAGTGTGTGTACAATATTTATTCTTCTTAGCATACAAATTCACAAACACACAATAATGCAACGATGGCACATTGAATATAGAATTTTTCATTTATGGTCCTCTGGCGTTATTTCAGTATGAAATCTTGCTTTGTAGGAATTATTTAGGAAGTTACAACCTCCCCACCACATCAAGAATATGTGTTCATAGCTTCTATCGTCCATTTTTAATCCTTGTCTACACCAAATATTGTGAACCTCAAGAAATGGGGAACTGTCTTCAAAAGAAGTAGCCTTGGTGTGAAATCTTATATGATATTGTTTACGTAGCAGAATTATCCTCTACATTTATAAACATATTAGTTAGTTTTCATGTAAAATAATAGCCGTGCTATTATTGTAGGTCATTTTATCTGAAAAGCTGGGATTGCTAGGGCTTTAGTTTAATCAGATGTAATTTTGAATATTTTTTCACAATTAACCTCAAATGCAAAAGTTACATATTTTCTAGGTGTCTTTTATTATTATTATTATTTTCCAAGGGTTACTCCCCTTTTCTATGTACACCCGATCTATATAACCATCTTTATTTTAGGCTTTATTTTAGGATGTGGACATTTTTAGTTTCATTTACTTCAGATAAGATAATTGTGTATACTTAGAGCTACTTTGTAAATAAGAAAGGGCCATGTTCCGTTATTTATTATCTCCCACCCCTAGTCAAATAGGTCGGGAAAACAGAGACATAGATGACCTACTGCCCCATTGCATATATTATCAATACTCCCACTGCACAGAAGGTTAGGGAAAAAGCAAGGGTTCCAGTTTATTGTTTGAACATCACCACAGAAGGTGTACAACATTTCTGGTCGTTAAAGAGTACTGGGGATCCATGTTAACTTTTGATATAATTATTTTTTTAACTAGCTTTTTCCCCTTATCACTAAAAAGATTATACATATTATGGCTAGGTAGCCCTCTATAAACAGCAGTGTTTATAAAGTGCTAATGTGTTCTAGGTTAACTCTAGACAATGTGTATTGATCTTGTTGCGGTATTCCTGGCTACAGATGTATTCTCAGGTCACTGTGGTACTGAGCCATTTGGATAAGCATGTTCTTTGGGATGTCAAATGGCATACAGCTCTTGACAGTGCAATACGACTCTTAATCTCAAGGGAACATAAATCTCTTATACAGGAAAGAGAGCTGGATACTCGATGAAAAAATACAGGTACTGGATGAAAATTCCCAAAGAAAGGCAAACCCAGATGTCACAGCACCTAATGGAGGATAAAACATGGCATGACCAACATCAGCCAGCCCTTCTGTGTCATAATAAATTCCATAGATCCCATGGGAAATATAAAATCTATCTGGGATAAAGTATAACCTTGTGTGGCGACTTTTCAAAAATGGAACTCTTGGGGGAAAAATATCAATTTAATAAACCAAGTTTCTTGATTCCAACTCCTTACTTGACCGTCTTCAGTCTGGTTTTCGCCCTTGACACTCCACAGAGACTGCCTTTACTAAAGTTACTAATGACCTATTTACTGCTAAATCCAAGAGCCGCTACTCCATGCTAATCCTACTGGACCTTTCTGCTGCTTTCAACCCTGTGGACCACCCTCTTCTCCTTTCAACTCTTCATGGTCTTGGTCTCTGTGACACTGTTCTCTCCTGGTTCACTTCCTACCTCTCTGATCATACCTTCAGTGTCTCTGTCTCCAATAACACTTCTCCTGCCCTCCCCCTCTCAGTTGGAGTACCACAAGGCTCAGTTCTAGGACCCCTTCTGTTCTCTCTTTCCACTTCCTCACTTGGCAAACTAATCTCATCCTTTGGTTTTCAATGCTACCTGTATGCTGATGACACCCAGATCTATCTATCCTCTCCTGATCTCTCTCCTTCTGTCTTAGATTGTGCATCTAACTGTCTCGCCTCTGTCTCTACCTGGATGTCTGCACATTTTCTGAAACTCAATCTCCCCAAAACTGAACTTCTCATCTTCCCTCCAATGCTAAGACTCCCCCATCAGTTCCCTGAATATTAATGGTGCTATCATCTCCCCGTCCCCTCATGCTCTCAATCCTAAATACATTGCCCGCATCCGTCCCTTCTTAACACAGGATGCCACCAAGGATCTTGTCCATGCCCTTATCATCTGCCGCTTCTCTTCCTCTAAACCGTATCACCCTTATACAATACACTATGAATGCTGCTGCCAGACTTATCTTCCTCTCCCATCGTTTTACTAACACCTCTCCCCTCTGCCAGTCTCTTCACTGGCTGCCTGTGCGCCTCAGCATTCATTTCAAGATTCTGACTCTTACTTTCAAAGTGCTTCATAGCGGTTCCCCTACCTACATCTCTTCAATCATCGATAAATACACTCCTAACCGGTCTCCCCCCGCTCATCCAATGATCTACTTCTATTCTCTTCTCTGATTCCATGCGCGCTTACAAGATTTCTAAAAGGCTGTCCCTATCCTCTGGACCCGGGCCTATCCCTCTTTCCCCCCTGCCTTTGGTCCTTCACAAAAACCCTTAAGACCCACTTCTTTAAGGGCGCTTACAACATTGCACACTAACGCCCTCCCCTATTCAATTAGCTCACCTTTCCCAGTCCCTCTCCTGCAATACTTACACTGGTGTGGCTGGTCCAGCCCCAACATTGGCACTTTTACCTTTTACCTATTGTGTAATACACCCTAACTCCCTCTAGATTGTAAGATCCTTTGAGCAGGGCCCTCTTACCTGTTGTTTCTGTAAGTCAAATTGTTATGTTACATACTACTTAAGTCCTGTCTACCCATTGTACAGCGCTACGGAATTTGATGGCGCTATATAAAACAATAAATAATAATAATAAGTGTTTTTTTTTCAATAGGTTATTGGTGTTAGTTTATGAGATAATTCATGTAGTACATTCACAAACAATTTTGTTAGTGCAGATTAGGAAATTATCAACAGCATTACATCAGTAGACTACCAGGGGAATGTACTGATAAAGCTGCAGCTTATGTGTTTAACAAAGATTATATAACTATTAAACAAATCACAAATTGAAAAAATGGCTAATGCTGCATATAATAAGAAACTTCAATTCTGTAAGCATAGCTGAGTGCCTTAATGGGACCATGGACCTCCAGGTTCACTTGTCATACTGTAATTACAAACATTAAAGAATACACAACTGTGTATTTTATTCCTTTATTGTAGTATGTTTATATTTCTCTTTAAGTAGGATAAATAGAACCCAGCCACTAGGAAACATGTGTATGCATAATAAAATGTCTTAGTCCTTAGACATTTTTGTAGTGTTGGTAATGTAGCCACTACAGTGCTTCAGAAAAATGTTGAAAGATGAAAAATCAATACTTCCCAAGGAAACCAATCACATTCTTAGCTGCAATGTGAAAGAATTGCTGGTCACATGTCTAGCAAGGATGAAGCTACTAGAAATTCGAAATATGTCATAGTCTGTAACTGCTTTGGTTCATAAATCACTATGAGCAAACAATGAAAGTGAACATTTAATTAAACTATATATAGAGGAGCACAATTTGTTTGCACAATTTAGCATTGATCTATGTGGCCATGGAAAGACCCCACCTGGTTGGGGGTCCTATTAAGTAGCCTTGGTTGTACTTTGGTTTAGGTGGATAGGACCTGAGAGGTTTAGCCAACTGACTCCTGACAGAGATGAGATCTGTGACAGATCCAGCACAAATCTGTATAATATGTTCCCTCTATGGTTCTCACGTGACTTCAGATTGCTTAATGCCAATACATGAAACCATTTCCAGCACTCAGTAACATAAATCCACAGAAGCCTTGCAAGGGAACACAACACATATATCTGAAGATTTAGTCATCTCTAGGTTTTATAACCATATATATGTTTAGAATAAATTGATAAAACAATAAAGGTAATTTTGAGCTAAGAACATTTTGAGCAAACTGATTGTTTGATGATAAACAGGACTTTATTCACTAAACAGTAAGTTGAAAATTCTGCTGTATGAACTGTACATTATGAAAAGATAAACAAGCAAGTTTGTCTAACAAGAAAGAAACAACAATGCATAGTCCATGTAGTAATATATAGTACCTCTCAATCTCAAGTCATGAATCCATCTACGGTATAATAGAGGCATGCAGAATTACAACAGCCACAGAGTTTATGAAAACACCACAACAATGTTATTGTATATTAAACAGACAAATATAACCATGCTAAAATACCAAATTGGTTGCCTGAACTGGCTAACTGAAGTTATTACTTAAAAATTATGATCTGAGGTCATTGAGAGTACTGATATAGGCTTAATATTGATCTTGCTGGGTAGCTACAGCCACAATACTAACCTCCATGGTCCTGATCCATGGAGAGTCCTGCACCTACTCTGCTAGTGCCACACAGGTTAGCTGTATCTTGGACTGCAAACTCTTGCACTGATGTCAGACCTCGAGGACCAGTGCCTCAGCCCTGTGGCAAATTATTCTAAGAGGGCTGACACCTTTCTAGTGCTTGCTTTTATAGCCTAGCATGACCTGACTTACAAGCTCCTCTCTCATGTGCCATTTAAGACTTTAGCCTTAAATTTAAAGAACACCAACCTGTATTCTGTATGCCTTTTCAATACTCAGTAAAGCAATCTTTTTATCAATGTTGACTGCCGGGGCTGTTATTAAATATGCAACCACTCCCCATGATAATGAGGATTCTTATCCATTCTTAAATATGCTCTGTTTCTACTTCATAAAGCAGCCATTGCATGACTGCTTACTAACAGGGCTTTTCTAGAATGAGTTATGTAACTACCACTCATATGACTGAGGACTCTTACCTAGTCTTCCTGCACTATAGATGTCCTTCATGTGCTCAGTCATGTAGCCCTTTCATCAATGCTTAATTTTCATTGCTTTTCTTTACAGATGGCCAAGATGGGAAATTGTTTTAGGGACACAGGAATTTAGGTCCAAAGAGGGACTGTCCCAGGCATTCATAGGAGGAATTATATAGGATCAGGGGCTTAACTAGAAATAGCAGTGTCACGGTGAAAAAATTGCCCCGAAGCCCCCCAACTTCATCAAGCAATATGTCCCACATTACCACCTTTGCCCCAAAACAACTTGTACCTCCTTTGCACCCAAACAGCTTGTGAGTGCCACCTTTGCCCCAAGCAGCTTATCAGTGTCCCCAAACAGCCTGTCTGTGCCACCTTTGCTTCCAAACGGCTTGTCTGTGCCATCATTGGCCCCACTCATTCTAACACACACACTCCATCTCACACTTACTTACGCACTGCATGCTCACTCAGATTTACACATCCACATTCATGGTTATTTATACTTATACTTAGACACGCATGCTCACATACACTTATACATACACATTCATGCTCACATACATTTATACATAGATATGCATGAACACATACACTGCTACATAGACATCATGCACTTATACATACATATTCATGTTCAAATACACGTATACATAGACAGCCATGCTCACATGGATACAAACATACATACTGCCTCTTTCCTGCCCATACATCTTCTCTTGCAGCTTTCCCCCCTGGGGCACGTGACGTTACATGACCCAGCGGCTTGTTCGCCTCTCTCCATGCTGGTTTAAAATTATTTAGACAATTTTGAACCGGTACAGGGAGAAAAGAAAAGTGGATACCCCTTTAGTTTTGCCACTGTATACAATTACATTTCCCATCTCACCACAACCTACTACTAATTAATTCTGTTTCAGTTACACGGTACCACATAGGAAAAAAATACATGTTTAGTGTACATTGTGGTGGGAGACAAATTATCATTTACCTTTTTCTTTCATAGCTTTAGTAGACCTGTTACCATGACAACTGGGCTTTGTTTATTATAGCAGAATAAATGAGATAACATGTTTCTTAGCAACACGACAAACTAATGATTGCTCAGATATTCCAATCTTTTTCTAACTGTACGGCACACATTAGAATTCTGTAAGCACCGTGAAACATGAATACATTTACAAGCCATAAATTAAACACCGCAATAATGCATTACGAATGCTTCACTCTGTTGTATTTCATTACAAATCTAAGAATACCATTACGTTTCTATAACCTTTTGTTAATCAATATTTTAGGTTAATAGGGTAAACTCCTATTTTCTAATTGTCTCTCTACATTCCACCTTCACCTGGTTTTGATCTAATTTCCGACCATTGCATCATAATCTCTGCATAATATTTCCTCTTTCATTTTTGAGTGCTTTTTGGAACCAACATATATGCAATTGTTCCCATTCTTATGTCATATAATTTTGTGTCGTCTACAATATGTGTCTATTTATTACATATTACAGTATATAAATGTTGCGACTGATTATATGTGGATGTTAGTATCCAATTTGCGGTTATCTTACACTGCACAAGAAAGCTTCAGCATCATAAAAATATGGAGATGGAGAACAAGATCAGCAGTCCTTACTAGTCCTAACATATTATTAGGTACTTGATATGCATCATTCATCATTTAATTGGTTGAATAAGTAATCTAATACATTTAGAATAACAAGAATATGTCCTAGAATCATTGGAGAATTCACATTTGTCTTTGAAATCATTATATAGTATATGCCTTTATTCATTTGGACTACTGGTTCAGGCTTATAGGAAACCTGGTGCTAAGCAACAAGAAATCCCCC